>CM053027.1:620343365-620360977 GCA_028564925.1 Lithobates sylvaticus | reverse complement strand
GGCTTACTGTTCTTCAGGCTTTAGGAGGTCCAGACTGTGGCCGGTGGGAGTAGACAATGCCCCGACATTGGTTTTAGGGGGGGAAAAGTGCCTCATTGTTTCTATGAGTGGGAGGAATAATGCCCCATCGATGGTGTCAGTGGGAGGAATAATGCCCCATCGATGGTGTCAGTGGGAGGAATAATGCCCCATCGATGGTGTCAGTGGGAGGAATAATGCCCCATCGATGGTGTCAGTGGGAGGAATAATGCCCCATCAATGGTGTCAGTGGGAGGAATAATGCCCCATCGATGGTGTCAGTGGGAGGAATAATGCCCCATCGATGGTGTCAGTGGGAGGAATAATGCCCCATCAATGGTGTCAGTGGGAGGAATAACCCCACATCGATGGTGTCAGTGAGAGGAATAATGCCCCATCGATGGTGTCAGTGGGAGGAATAATGCCCATCAATGGTGTCAGTGGGAGGAATAACCCCACATCGATGGTGTCAGTGAGAGGAATAATGCCCCATCGATGGTGTCAGTGGGAGGAATAATGCCCCATCGATGGTGTCAGTGGGAGGAATAACCCCACATCGATGGTGTCAGTGGGAGGAATAATCCCCCATCGATGGTGTCAGTGGGAGGAATAATGCCCCATCGATGGTGTCAGTGGGAGGAATAGTGCCCCATCGATGGTGTCAGTGGAGGAATAATGCCCCATTGATGGTGTCAGTGGGAGGAATAATGCCCCATCGATGGTGTCAGTGGAAGGAATAATGCCCCATCATTGGTGTCAGTGGGAGAAATAATGCCCCATCATTGGTGTCAGTGGGAGAAATAATGCCCCATTGATGGTGTCAGTTGGAGAAAAGTGTCCCAAGGGCCGGATAAAGGCAAAGGGCCTTTCCCATGGGCCACAGTTTGGAGACCAATGTCCTGGAAGATGGAGGCATAAAAACAAGGATTTTTGTTTGCATATACAGTAAACCCCCCTCCATCGCTGGGGTTATGTTCCGGACCCACCCGCGAAAAGTGAAAAAACGCAAAACAGAAAGACCCTATTTAAATACACCCTAGGCATGTTTTGTTAATTTTTTAATAGCATTTAAAGGTCTTTAAACACACTTTAATGCAATAGAAACACATAAAAGATAGAGAGAGAGATCAAGAGGATTTTTAAAACACAAAAATATTGTCTTAACAGTACAGTAAAAAATAGAGTACATAACTGCGAAAATGGTGAAATATTACCACAATATCAGAATAACAGGTCCTAATTAAAATACCGCGATATACCGGGACCGCAATAACTGAACCGCAATATAGCGGGGGTTTACTGTACAGCGCCTTGAAAAAGTATTCATACCCCTTGACCTTTTCCACATTTTCTCATGTTACAGCCAAAAACGTAAATGTATTTTTATTGGGATTTTATGTGAGAGACCAACACAAAGTGTCTCATAATTGTGAAGTGGAAGGAAAATGATAAAGGGTTTCAATTTTATTTTACATATAAATATGTGAAAAGTGTGTGGGGGACATTTGTATTCAGCCCCCTTTACTCTGATAACTAAAATCTAGTGGAACCAATTGCCTTCAGAAGTCACCTAATTGCTAAATAGAGTCCACATGTGTGTCATTTAATCTCAGTATAAATAGAGCTGTTCTGTGAAGCCCTCAGAGGTTTGTTGGAGAACCTTAGTGAACAAACAGCACCATGAAGGCCAAGGAACACACCACACAGGTCAGGGATAAAGTTGTGGAGAAGTATAAAGCAGGGTTAGGTTATAAGAAATATCTCCCAAGCTTTGACCATCTCACGGAGCTCTGTTCAATCCATCATCGGAGAATGGAAAGAGTATGTCACAACTGCAAACCTACCAAGACATGGCCGTCCACCTAAACTGACCGGGCCGGGCAAGGAGAGCATTCATCAGAGAAGAGCCAAGAGGTCCATGGTAACTCTGGAGGAGCTGCAGAGATCCACAGCTCAGGGGAGAGAATCTGTCCACAGGACAACTATTAAGCCCCATACACACGGTCGGATTTCCGCATGGATTCTGTCCGATCGGACAATGTTGTTGAAAAATCAGACCGTGTGTATGCACCATCGGACAGTGGTACGTCGGATTGTCCGACGGACAAAGTCTTATCTCCTGCTGGATAGATTTTCCGACAACACGGTCCGATCACACCAAATCCGATCGTGTGTAGCGTTGTCCGACGGACAAAGTGCTACGCATGCTCAGATCACATTACAAGACCAAACCTATTGGCTACTAGCCTCTACGTAGTCCCGTGGTAGGCAACAAACGTCACCACGTTCAGAATGATCGGATTTTCCGACAACTTTGTCCGACCGTGTGTACGCAAAACCAACATCAGACAAAGTATGACGGACAGGATCCGACGGACCTGGTCCGCGGATAATCCGAGCGTGTGTATGGGGCTTTAGTCGTGTTCTCCACAAATCTGCCCTTTATGGAAGAGTGACAAGAAGAAAGACATTGGAGAAAGAAAGTCATAAGAAGTCCTGTTTGTAGTTTGTGAGAAGCCATGTGGGGGAGGGGAGCAAACATGTGGAAGAAGGTGATCTGGTCAGATGAGACCAAAAAGGCCTAAAAGTAAAACGCTATGTGTGGGGAAAACTAACACTGCACATCACCCTGAACACACCATCCCCACCGTGAAACATGGTGGTGGCAGCATCATGTGGTGGGGATGGTTTTCTTCAGCAGGGACAGGGAAGCTGGTCAGAGTTGATGGGAAGATGGATGGAGACAAATACAGGACAATCTTAGAGGAAATCCTGTTAGAGTCTGTAAAAGACTTGAGACTGGGGGGGAGGTTCACCTTCCACGACCCGAAAGTCCCAATAAAATACATTTACATTTTTGGGTGTGACATGAGAAAATGTGGACGATTCCAAGGGGTATGAATACTTTATCAAGGCCCTGTATTTCAACAAATGTTTAATCTGGCCGGCTATGTCCAATGATCGCTCTCTCTGGACTTTTCTGTCCGGTTCTTCATGTTTACAATAAGGTGTTCAGACTTGTCCTTCCTCCGGGTCTGACGTTCTTCATAGGAGGGCACTGCCAGTAAGGTTTGGCTCTTCTGCCCACCCCGTATCTTGGCCCCGGGGCCGGGATGTGAAGAGTCATTCTACGGTAAGTATCACGTGTGTGTTGAACATCGGAGGTACTACAGTCAGCCTTTCCTAAACATGGGCCAGTTCTAGGTAGGTAGGTAGGTAGGTCGGTCGGTCGGTCTCCAGCAGAGAGGAGGATGTTGTCAGCACTTCCCACCTGACATTCCATCTCCCGTAGCAACTGGAACAGAACAGAACTGCACTGCAGAGGTCCCCGTCCTGTACAGAAGTTCAAGAGTTAAATCCAGCGGCACATCGGAGCCCCTTCTATGTACACGGCGGTTCCATTCGGCTACCGGGACGGGGGGGGGGGTCGCTGTGGTCCGTGTTGTGGACGGTCCGTCTAATCACAAGATACAGAGGGGGGGGGGGGGGGGGAGATGTACATTTATATTGGGGGTCTGAGAGTAAGGGGGAATGTACATGGAGTACGTTCATCTCTAAGAAGAGGCCCACCTTAAGGTAGGTGAGTGGGTAGGTCAGGTAGGTAGGTAGGTGAGGAGGTGGGTGGGAAGGTAGGAAGGTAGGTGAGGAGGTGGGTGAGGTAGGTAGGTGGGTAGGTTAGGTGGGTGAGGTAGGACGGTAGGTAGGTGAGGAGGTGGGTGGGTGAGGTAGGACGGTAGGTGGGTAGGTAGGTGAGGTAGGAAGGTAGGTGGGTGAGGTAGGACGGTAGGTGGGTAGGTAGGTGAGGTAGGTGGGTGAGGTAGGATGGTAGGTGGGTAGGTAGGTGGGTGAGGTAGGACGGTAGGTGGGTAGGTAGGTGAGGTAGGTGGGTGAGGTAGGATGGTAGGTGGGTAGGTAGGTGAGGTAGGAAGGTAGGTGGGTGAGGTAGGACGGTAGGTGGGTAGGTAGGTGAGGAGGTGGGTGGGTGAGGTAGGACGGTAGGTGGGTAGGTAGGTGAGGAGGTGGGTGGGTGATGAAGGACGGTAGGTAGGTGAGGAGGGGGGTGGGTGAGGTAGGACGGTAGGTGGGTAGGTAGGTGAGGTAGGAAGGTAGGTGGGTGAGGTAGGACGGTAGGTGGGTAGGTAGGTGAGGTAGGTGGGTGAGGTAGGATGGTAGGTGGGTAGGTAGGTGGGTGAGGTAGGACGGTAGGTGGGTAGGTAGGTGAGGTAGGTGGGTGAGGTAGGATGGTAGGTGGGTAGGTAGGTGAGGTAGGAAGGTAGGTGGGTGAGGTTGGACGGTAGGTGGGTAGGTAGGTGAGGAGGTGGGTGGGTGAGGTAGGACGGTAGGTGGGTAGGTAGGTGAGGAGGTGGGTGGGTGATGAAGGACGGTAGGTAGGTGAGGAGGTGGGTGGGTGAGGTAGGACGGTAGGTGGGTAGGTAGGTGAGGTAGGAAGGGAGGTGGGTGAGGTAGGAAGGGAGGTGGGTGAGGTAGGACGGTAGGTGGGTAGGTAGGTGAGGTAGGTGGGTGAGGTAGGATGGTAGGTAGGTGAGGAGGTGGGTGAGGTAAGACGGTGAGGTAGGATAATAGGTAGGTGAGGAGGTGGGTGGGTGAGGTAGGACGGTGGGTGGGTAGGTAGGTGAGGTAGGAAGGTAGGTGGGTGAGGTAGGACGGTAGGTGGGTAGGTAGAAAGGTAGGTAGGTGAGGTAGGAAGGTTGGAAGGACGGTAGGTGGCCCCTGTACCTGAAGTCCCCATCTTGTGTCTTTGCCCCCTGATCTATGGGCTGTGTGTTTCTATTGGCGCACACAGTGTAGGGGGTCTCTACATACAAAGGTGACCCCCTAAGACTTTGTAGGATGGAGGATCTCCGGGTGATCTGGAGGATTCTGTCCAATCAGAAGGTCAGACTTCACACCGACCAATCTCCATCATCATCCCGGGGTCAGCCAGGCAATCAGCATTTTCCTGGCAGCTCCCATTATCCTGTCATTGTTTAGGAGGGGGGAGGGGCTCCTGTCTCCTCTCATACACACATGGAAGCATTTCTAGATCTCACTGCCTGACTTCACTGGCTGCATGCTTGTTGTGATAGGAGGGGGAGGAGGAGTCACACCTCTCATACAGGACATTACAGGTATGAGGGGGAGGGGATCTCTGGACTTGTGTCAGTGTCAGTCCCGCCCCTCTGATCTCTCCTATACATTGTATCTCTTCCAAACCCCGCCCCTGTTACTTTGTACGCGTGCTGGGCCCCGCCCCCTGCACTGTCCTGTCACTGGTTGGGTCCCTACGCGTTATGCTCCGCCCCCTACACGCTCGCCCCACCCTCCCGGCCCAGCTAGTGACGTGTGGCCCCGCCCCCGTGTTGTGTGTCGGAGGGATGCAGCGGCCGGGGGGAGACTCCGAGATCCAATGGAAGCGGAACATCGTCCGCCAACTACGTCACCGGGACCGGACCCAACACACCGCCTTCCGGGACCTCGTCCTGTCCTGTGAGTACCGATCACCCCCCCCCCCCCCCCTGGTACTACCTACCCCCCTCCCCCCCCACCGAGTACTACCTACTGCCTCCTCCCACCTAGGATCACCCCCCCCCCTGCTACTACTTACCCCCCCTCCTAGGAATACCTACCCCCCTCCCCACCCCACATGGGACCACCAACCCCCCCCCACCTAGGATCACCTCCCCCCATCCTGGGACCGCCTACTCCCTCCCCCCGGTACTACCTACCCCCCCCCCCCTCCTAGGAATACCTACCCCCTCCCCCACATGGGACCACCTACCCCCTCCTCCCACCTAGGATCACCTCCCCCCATCCTGGGACCACCTACCCCCCTTCCCCCCACCTAGGAATACCTACCTACCCCCCCTCCCCCATTTGGGAATAACCCCCCACCTGATATTACCTACCCCCCCTCCTGGGACCACCTACCCCCTCCTAGGAATACCTACCCCCCTCCCCCCCTCCTGGGACCACCTAACCCCCTCCTAGGAATACCTACCCCCTTCCCCCTCCTGGGGCCACCTACCCCCCCCCCCCCTAATACCCAGCAAAAAGTACTCAGGGGACTGACAATCACACTGAAGTACTTACCTATCATAGAGCGTCACAGCGACCGGACACTGGGACAGTACCGGGGGACTCACTGATCACTGATGAGGAGATTATTGGAGTATTTCTGATCACATTCATATCATCAGGACTGATAATATCTCCTCCTTCTGCTTCATTTACACTTTATAATCTGCTGCAAGTTTTCCTCCATAATACCAAATACACCATATTCCCAAAAGTATTGGGACGCCTCCCTTTACACACGCATGAACTTTAATGGCATCCCAGTCTTAGTCCGGAGGGTTCAATATTGAGTTGGCCCGCCCTTTGCAGCTATAACAGCTTCACCTCTTCTGGGAAGGCCGTCCACAAGGTTTAGCAGCGTGTCTATGGGAATGTTTGACCATCACCTATAAAGCAAGGTCCATAAAGACATGGATGAGCGAGTTTGGGGTGGAGGAACTTGACCGGCCTGCACAGAGTCCTGACCTCAACCCGATAGAACACCTTTGTGATGAATTAGAGTGGAGACTGTGAGCCAGGCCTTCTCCTCTATAACAGCTTCAACTCTTCTGGGAAGGCCGTCCACAAGGTTTAGCAGCGTCTATTGGAATGTTTGACCGTTCTTCCAGAAGAGCATGAATGAATGAATGACTTGTAAAGCGCTACCTATGCGAACTGAATCGCCTCAGGGCGCTTTGCCACTGGTGTCCATCTGTGGTATAGTGCGGTCCTTGCCCTGTGGGGTCCCAACACACATTTGTGAGGTCAGGCACTGATGTTGGATGAGAAGGCCTGGATCTCAGTCTCCTCTCTAATTCATCCCAAAGGTGTTCTATGTGGGTGAGGTCAGGACTCTGTGCAGGCCAGTCAAGTTCCTCCACCCCAAACACGCTCATCCATGTCTTTATGGACCTTGCTTTGTGCACTGGTCCAAACCATTTGGGGAGGTGGGATTATGGTGAGGGGGGGGGGGGGGGGGGTTATGGTGTGGGGGAAGGGGGAGGTGGGATTATGGTGGGGGGAGGGGGATTATGGTGTGGGGGGGTTGGTGGTGTGGGGGAGGTGGGACTATGGTGGGGGGGTTATGGTGTGGGGGAAGGGGGGAGGTGGGATTATGGTGTGGGGGGGGGGGGGGTTATGGTGTGTGGGGGGGTTATGGTGTGGGGGGAGGGTGGATTATGGTGTTGGGGGGGGGGTTATGGTGTGGGGGGGGTTATGGTGTGGGGGGGGGTTATGGTGTGTGGGGGGAGGGGGGATTATGGTGTGGGGGGGGATTATGGTGAGGGGGGGGTTATGGTGTGGGGGAAGGGGGAGGTGGGATTATGGTGTGGGGGGGGGTTATGGTGTGGGGGAGGGGGATTATGGTGTGGGGGGGGTTATGGTGTGGGGGGAGGGGGGATTATGGTGTGGGGGAGGGGGGAGGTGGGACTATGGTGGGGGGTTATGGTGTGGGGGAAGGGGGGAGGTGGGATTATGGTGTGGGGGGGGTTATGGTGTGTGGGGGGGTTATGTGTGTGTGGGGGGGGAGGGGGGTTATGGTGTGGGGGGGAGGGGGGATTATGGTGTTGGGGGGGGGGGGGGTTATGGTGTGTGGGGGAGGGGGGATTATGGTGTGTGGGGGGTTATGGTGTGGGGGGGAGGGGGGATTATGGTGTGTGGGGGGTTATGGTGTGGGGGGGGGGGGGGGGATTATGGTGTGTGGGGGGTTATGGTGTGGGGGGGAGGGGGGATTATGGTGTGGGGGGTGTTTTTCAGGGTTTGGCCCCTTAGCTCCAGTGAAGGGAACTCTTAAGGCGTCACCATACCAAGACATTGTGGACAATTTTATGCTCCCAACTTTTTATTGTTTTTTGTATTTTGTATTGAGGTTACATTGTGATACAATAAGAGGTTTCAATTTTTACAGTAAAATTAACATTTAAAAGGTTATATAATTATTGAAAAATAGACAAGTAGTAAATATATGGATACAATCTATCGAGGGTTTTTGTACGAGATTAATTCTTATTTATTAATATATTATTACATATTATTTATTTTACTTATTTATGGTTTTTAGTTATTTTTGTATTGAAAAAATAAAATAGTCCTAATATATAAATAAATGTAAAATAACCATTTATTTATTCATATATTATGACTACCGTATATACTCGAGTATAAGCCGAGGCACCTAATTTTACCCCAAAAAACTGGGAAAACGTATTGACTCGAGTATAAGCCTAGGGTGAGAAATGCGCAGCTACTGTAAGTGGAAAAGACGGTCAACAATGCCCATTTGCAGCCTCACTGTGCCCATTTGCAGCCTCACTGTGCCCATTGGCAGCCTCACTGTTCCCATTAGCAGCCTCACTGTTCCCATTAGCAGCCTCACTGTTCCCATTAGCAACCTCACTGTTCCCATTAGCAGCCTCACTGTTCCCATTAGCAGCCTCACTGTTCCCATTAGCAGCCTCACTGTTCCCATTTGCATGCCTCACTGTGCCCATTTGCAGCCATAGGCCCCCCAAACTTCAAACTTGGTAGTTAAGGGTTCCTAGATGCCCCCTAACTGCAGCCAAAATTTGGGGTCTCTGGACCCAAAGGCTCCCGAAATGACTTTGCTGCAAATGGACACAGTTGACCGACTTTGGGGCCCTGTATCTTGGAATTAAGTATCCTGGAGTACTTACCAATCAGGTATTAGGACTATCCTGGAGTACTTACCAATCGGGTATTAGGACTATCCTGGAGTACTTACCAATCGGGTATTAGGACTCTCCTGGAGTACTTACCAATCGGTTATTAGGACTCTCCTGGAGTACTTACCAATCGGGTATTAGGACTATCCTGGAGTACTTACCAATCGGTTAGTAGGACTATCCTGGAGTACTTACCAATCGGGTATTAGGACTATCCTGGAGTACTTACTAATTATGTATTAGGACTATCCTGGAGTACTTACCAATCGGGTATTAGGACTATCCTGGAGTACTTACCAATCGGGTATTAGGACTATCCTGGAGTACTTACCAATTGGTTAGTAGGACTATCCTGGAGTACTTACCAATCGGGTATTAGGACTATCCTGGAGTACTTACCAATCGGGTATTAGGACTATCCTGGAGTACTTACCAATCGGTTAGTAGGACTATCCTGGAGTACTTACCAATCGGGTATTAGGACTATAATGGAGTACTTACCAATTGCTATACTAGAGGATATACCAATCAGATATTAGAACTACACTAGAGTACTTACCAATCAGATACTTAGAATATACTGCAGTACTTTACAATCAGTCACTGGGACTATAAAAAATGTGATTATAGTCAAACTAGTAATAATAAGTGAAAACTATAATCAAATGGCGCTTAAAAAAGAGAAAACAGAAAACACAACAAAAATTATATATAAACTACCAAAATATATAAATATATAAAACACCATGTGAAATAGTGTCCGTGAAATGATACAAAAACAATCTTCATTAATATTTGTGCAAATTCAAAGAAAAATGTGATTCAATCTTCCAAAGAAAAAAAAGTCCACCAAAAAATCTTCAATAGAATAATCAAATGGATCTTCCACCACACCAACTAGTGTTCCCTCTCCCAATGAGACCGCACTCACCGGATGATATTGCCTCGCACTCTCGTGGTTGGCAAATATAGTGATTACCCCACCTGGGTTAGTTGTGCGATCACTCCAAACTTGCAAACTCCATATGTGAAAACAAATAAAAAATATGCATCCACATAGCGTGATACTGTGATAAAACTTATTTATTAAAATTCAAACTCACTCACACTTCAATGTTTCAACTTACAAAAACACAAATGTAAAAAAGCCGAATACAGCACACAATCCACTGCAACTTTTGAATAACAGATGGGCCGACAGAGCGCACATATGATCACCAATGGGTAAACCAACTGGGTTGAAAACTGGGTAACAAGTGATCTCACCACCCCTCGCAGCTCTGCTCCTGGTGTGGGTTCTTACTCCAGGAGTCACTTCAGTGAGGTTGCCGGGTAGTGATCTCAAAAAGTAGTAGTAGTAGAGGAGACCGCACACAAATTCAAACAATAATGCACAAAGATTGAAATGTTGAGTATCTCAGTGTCCGTGTAGCTACGCCCTTGACATGTTTCGTCGGTATGACTTCTTCAAAAAGGGGAGTTGGCTACACGGACACCGAACGCTTACCTAAATGATGATGAAAACGATCACATGATCGCAATGGACCAATTGCTTGTAAGACCTCAGGTGCGGGTGATTACCTTGATCATGCCCCCTGCTTCATCCCATAGGACCAGCTGTGTCCCGTTCATCCATATCACAGGGCCTGAGGAGTTACTTCCGGGTGGCACTGCTACGTGTACACCCGTAATATGTATTTGCGCATGCGCCGTATAACGTAAACCGAGTGCGCGCGCATATCCTGCGCGCGACTCTCTATCTCCTGCCCGCGCATGCGCAAAGGAGGGACGCTAGCGTGCATTGATTAGAGCGCATCTACATTGCGCCTTACCTAATATACAGAGTGCGCGCGCCTCTCCTGCGCGCGCCACTCTACCCACCGCCCGCGCATGCGCAGTAAGGGGACGCTGGCGTGCAATGATGCGTGCGCATCTTCCATGGGCCAAAGATCTCCACCTACCTATCGCCGTGACATAGCGGTGATTAATCCGCCGATCACGTCTGCGCAGACGGAATCCTGCACAGATGAGGTCCCATATCTCCATCCACCCTAAGGTCAATCTATGTCTGTTTATAAGTGACTCCCCATTGTGATCTTAGTGCGCTCAGTCACTTCATCCATTTACATTACATATATGAACTAACATGGCTCATTACTGATCACTGTTTGCAGCAATCTTACATATTCATATGTGTAATTTACAAACATATAAAAATAAAGAGTTTGCATTAGAGCAACTTAATTCATATGTGTTATTTACAAACATATAAAAATAGAGAGTCTGCATTAAAAGAATCTAAAACAACACACATATATAATTTCTGTACTCAATGTAGATTTTATCTGCATGGTGCCATTGCATATGTGTGACCCATAAAGTGACATAAATATTAGAGACCCGGATTGGACCTACAGCATCTGTCTAACCATAGGGGAGAAACAAGAAGGTGTGGATAAATATATACCAATCTCTGACCCAGAGAAAAACGGTTGGTAATAATCACTGCTTATGATGTAAATAAAAATACAGGAGTATGCGGCTAGAACATCATACTTCTGTATATATCTATACATGGATGTAATAATAAAATAGGCGTAAGAATAACCATCTTACACCAACTATAAATAGATAAAAAGGATAAGAAAATATATATTGGAAACTAGATAAAATCAGAGAGTCTATAGTATATGCGATCTATTTTTCAACCAGATCATGTACCGACTGGTTGATCATGATCAGACAAGAACATACAGTGGTGGATCACCAGTAATGACACAGAAAACATTTGGCAGCGAGGAAAAAATTATTATTAATCAAGCGAGGTTGACCGCATCGCGCATTGGCAAGAAACCTATCATAATTGGCTAATCTTTTTAGGCCCAGCTCTGACTTCAAAAATTGTTAATGAAGCAGTTAAGGTCCACCTCGATATTCAACCCCCTAGGGCTCATACATTTCATGGAGAAAATCCAGCGGGTCTCCCTCTGTGATAAATCTCTCACCCTATTGGAGCCCCTCCAAGATGGTTTTACTGTGTCTATTCCACAAAATTGAATCAGAGATGGATCACGGTTGTGCTTCTCTCTAAAATGTAAGGAAACGCTGTGATAGCGGAACCCTTTTCTGATGTTAGCTAAATGCTCCGCTATCCGTATTCTGAGAAGCCTTTTGGTCCTACCGACATAAAAGAGTCCACATGGACACCACATGAGGTAAACAACATGCGTTGTGTTACATGTGATAAACTCATCAATGTCGAAGGTCTCGCCCTCTCTATTGGAAAAATTAAGTTTCCCTCTGTTGCTGATATTAACGGTCCTACAGCAAATGCACTTTCTGCAGGCATAGAATCCCTTGAGGTCTATTTTTGGACCTTGTTTATCTGGAGGATCCAAAATTTTCTTAACAATTTGGTCCCCAAAACTCGGGGCACGCCTATAAATGAACCTAGGATGTTCGTGTAATAACCCTCCTAAATGCCTATCCTGGCGTAAAATGTGCCAATATCTTTTGTAAATGCCCTCTACCTCCTTATATTGTGCATGAAAATTAGAAATTAACCCTAATTGGTGTTGGTTCGTGTCACCTGCATTATTCACCACGTTAGGATCTTTCTTTTTTAGGCACTCATCTCTAGGTATCTCTGACACTTCCTGGATAATTTGTTTCAAGGACTCATCTTGATACCCTTTTTGTACAAATTTGCTTTTCAGTATCTCTGCTTGGTCATAATAATCCATGATGTTACTACAGTTCCGCCTTACTCTTAAAATTTGGCCCTTAGGGATGTTCCTAATCCAGGATGGATGATGGCCGCTTCTAATGGACAGATAGCTGTTCCGATCTGTCGGTTTAAAGTAAACCTTTGTGTTCAGCTCCTCCTTGTCTTTGAAGATAACTAAATCTAAAAAGTTGATAGTGTGATCATCCACGTGATGGTCCAATTGGATGTTATTATTATTACGATTCAACCCCTCCAAAAACTCCAGAACGGATTCATGGGAACCCTCCCAGATGAAAATTAAATCATCTATGTACCGTTTGTAGAATTTTAATTGAGGAAGTTGATCCCTGAACACATACCTGTCCTCCCATTCAGCCATAAACAGGTTGGCTAGGCTGGGAGCGAACTTCGCTCCCATTGCCACACCAACCTGTTGAGCATAGAAGTGACCGTTCCACCAGAAGTAATTATGGGTCATGCAAAAATCGAGCACATGACCCAAAAACCTCTTCTGAACGAATGGGATATCATCCCTCTTGCTAAGGGCCCAATTCAGTGCCAGTGCAGCATCTTCATGCTGAATGACAGTATATAAGGAGCGTACATCGGCTGTTACTAAAAATGTATCAGCCGTTGTACTGATTTTGATGTCCTTCAGCAGAGATAAAAGATCCGAAGTATCCTTCAGATAAGCTCGCGTACTTTTAACACTGGGTTGCAAGAACTTGTCCAAATATTCCCCCAATCTCGCCGTAACGGAACCTATACCGTTCACGATCAGTCGAGGCGGTGGTACTTGGCTATTCTTATGGATTTTGGGCAGAGTGTATATTACAGGTATTCTTGATGTACTGGGTACCAAGTACCTTTTTTCTTTAAGATTTAAAGCTTTAATAGCATAACCCCATTCAACCAAATGATCTAACTGAGTCCTATAAGGATCCGTGGGGTCTGCCGTCAATTTGCAGTAAGTATTGGTATCTCCCACTAAATTGTCAAGCTGTTCAATGTAGAAGGATCTGTCCATCAATACCACTCCCCCTCCCTTATCCGCTGGACGGACAATGATGTCCTTGCGTTTCTCCAGGGATTTAAACCCGTCCTTAATATAACCAGGATTGATGTTTTTCTTTGGAACCAGGGCTTCAATATCTTTCAACACCAAATTTTTAAAAACCTCAATGTAATGGTTGCTCGGGTTAAGGGGATTAAAAATGGACTTATTTCTAAGTCCACTGTCAATCATTCCAGATCTATATGTGGTAGTAGGGCGATTGATTGCCGGTTGGCTTAAAAAGTACTTTTTCATATTCAAAGTTCTTACGAACTTGTGGGTGTCGATATAAACATCAAATTTATTCAAGCCTTTTTTAGGGGCACATTTGAGACCCAGGTTGAGAATATTAGTCTCATTTGGATCAAGTATTACTTTACTCAAATTATAGATCCCCTGGTCTAGTTGTCCCTTGCTCGTTTTCTGGAGCTGTTTCCGTCGACCGGCCCTACATCCCCTGATCCTTTTTGGGTTGTTGAGCTTCCATGTTGTGAGGGTGGGGGTTTGGGGGTCTTTTTTGGTGTCCCTCCCCTTCCTCCACGTCCCCTCTGTCCTAAAAAAGGTGGGGGTGGGGGGTGTTGGTTCCAATAGTTATTACAATGTGGATCTTCTGATCCCCTCCAATACCCATTGTCATTAGTATTGTTCCTAGATTCAAAATAGTTATTGGGGGCATAATGATGTTGCCACTGAGGTTGATAGTAACCTGGATAGTGGACATTCCGTTGAGGCGTATGATCCCTATTCCATCTAGGGGAATGGAATTGGCGGATAGGACTTTCTCTAAAGGTTTGTGGGGACGAATACTGTTGATATGGGTGATAACTATTCTCCGAAAGGTGAGGTCTATTTAGTGGTTGAGGATGATCAGTTCGGTTATTCCTGTCCAATTGGTTAAAGTCACCCTGAAAAGGTACAGAATGGGTGATCTTTCCATGACGGTTTGCTCCTGGACCACTCTGATTAGTGATTTTTCCTCCTTCTCTCACTAAATTTTTTGCCGGTCTATTTTTTGATTGGTCATTTTTCTGAATGCTTGGACCTGCCATGTTTGTAATCTCCCTAGGTACCTCATCATCCCCTATACATTGTCCTTGCCATGCATAGATTTTGTGGGATTGAAAATCATTTACATCCCTGATGTATTTTTTTACTTTCTTTTTTTGGGTATCTTGATCCACCTTATCTAGTTTTTTCTTCATGTTCACATTAAAATCCTTAACTTGATTTGACTCATTAACAGGTTCTAAAATAGATTGTAAAGCACTAATTTTTTGTTTGATAATATCTAGCTTAATGCGTTTACGTTTTAAAACTAATGACTGTAATTCCTTTCCAGCTTTATTAAAAAATTCCAGCCATTCATCCATGTATTTCTGGTCAGTAAGACCATCCTGAGGGGAAACCTCCCATCTCAGACTCCTAAAAATTAAACCTTCCCTTTCATAATGCTCAAAAGTGAAGATGTCCCACCATGTTTTTAGTTGTTTTTCTAAAAGATTTTCAAGGGTTTTTAAGGAACCTGAAATATCTTCTTCATAGTCAACCATGACTTGATTGGTGGAGAAGATACTCTCTGGGTTCATTTGTCGGCTAGACAAATAATTTATGGCTTCCATGGCCGCACTGGGTAAAAGATATGTATGTAGTCTGATTGGTAGATACTCTATAATGCCGCTCCTAGAATAACTAACCACCCTTGCGCCAATAGTGTCAACCAATGTGTGGATAGATGTGTGTGTGATAAACACCACCTATTAAATCCCTAAATGTGAATAAACACCTAGCAGCCACTTTAAAACTGTGTAACCATAAAAAATGTGATTATAGTCAAACTAGTAATAATAAGTGAAAACTATAATCAAATGGCGCTTAAAAAAGAGAAAACAGAAAACAAAAACAAAAATTATATATAAACTACCAAAATATATAAATATATAAAACACCACGTGAAATAGTGTCCGTGAAATGATACAAAAACAATCTTCATTAATATTTGTGCAAATTCAAAGAAAATGTGATTCAATCTTCCAAAGAAAAATAAGTCCACCAAAAAATCTTCAATAGAATAATCAAATGGATCTTCCACCACACCAACTAGTGTTCCCTCTCCCAATGAGACCGCACTCACCGGATGGTATTGCCTCGCACTCTCGTGGTTGGCAAATATAGTGATTACCCCACCTGGGTTACTTGTGCGATCACTCCAAACTTGCAAACTCCATATGTGAAAACAAATAAAAAATATGCATCCACATAGCGTGATACTGTGATAAAACATATTTATTAAAATTCAACCTCACTCACACTTCAATGTTTCAACTTACAAAAACACAAATGTAAAAAAGCCGGATACAACACACAATCCACTGCAACTTTTGGATAACAGATGGGCCGACAGAGCGCACATATGATCACCAATGGGTAAACCAACTGGGTTGAAAACTGGGTAACAAGTGATCTCACCACCCCTCGCAGCTCTGCTCCTGGTGTGGGTTCTTTCTCCAGGAGTCACTTCAGTGAGGTTGCCGGGTAGTGATCTCAAAAAGTAGTAGTAGTAGAGGAGACCGCACACAAATTCAAACAATAATGCACAAAGATTGAAATGTTGAGTATCTCAGTGTCCGTGTAGCTACGCCCTTGACATGTTTCGTCGGTATGACTTCTTCAAAAAGGGGAGTTGGCTACACGGACACCGAACGCTTACCTAAATGATGATGAAAACGATCACATGATCGCAATGGACCAATTGCTTGTAAGACCTCAGGTGCGGGTGATTACCTTGATCATGCCCCCTGCTTCATCCCATAGGACCAGCTGTGTCCCGTTCATCCATATCACAGGGCCTGAGGAGTTACTTCCGGGTGGCACTACTACGTGTACACCCGTAATATGTATTTGCGCATGCGCCGTATAACGTAAACCGAGTGCGCGCGCATATCCTGCGCGCGACTCTCTATCTCCTGCCCGCGCATGCGCAATGGAGGGACGCTAGCGTGCATTGATTCGAGCGCATCTACATTGCGCCTTACCTAATACACAGAGTGCGCGCGCCTCTCCTGCGCTCGCCACTCTGACACCCGCCCGCGCATGCGCAGTAAGGGGACGCTGGCATGCAGTGATGCGTGCGCATCTTCCATGGGCCAAAGATCTCCACCTGCATATCGCCGTGACATAGCGGTGATTCATCCGCCAATCACGTCTGCGCCGACGGAATACTTCACAGATGAGGTCCCTTATCTCCATCCACCCTAAGTTCAATCTATGTCTGTTTATAAGTGACTCCCAATTGTGATCTTAGTGCGCTCAGTCACTTCATCCATTTACATTACATATATGAACTAACATGGCTCATCACTGATCACTGTTTACAGCAATCTTACATAATTCATATGTGTTATTTACAAACATATAAAAATAAAGAGTCTGCATTAGAACATCCAAAACAACTTAATTCCTATGTGTTATTTACAAACACATAAAAATAGAGAGTCTGCATTAAAAGAATCTAAAACAACACACATATATAATTTCTGTACTCAATGTAGATATTATCTGCATGGTGCAATTGCATATGTGTGACCCATAAAGTGACATAAATATTAGAGACCCGGATTGGACCTACAGCATCTGTCTAACCATAGGGGAGAAAAAAGAAGGTGTAGATAAATATATACCAATCTCTGACCCAGAGAAAGACGGTTGGTAATAATCACTGCTTATGATGTAAGTAGAAATACAGGAGTATGCGGCTAGAACATCATGCTCCTGTGTATATCTATACATGGATATAATGATAAAATAGGCGTAAGAATAATCATCTTACACCAACTATAAATAGATAAAAAGGATAAGAATAGATAATGCAGACTCTCTATTTTTATGTGTTTGTAAATAACACATAGGAATTAAGTTGTTTTGGATGTTCTAATGCAGACTCTTTATTTTTATATGTTTGTAAATAACACATATGAATTATGTAAGATTGCTGTAAACAGTGATCAGTGATGAGCCATGTTAGTTCATATATGTAATGTAAATGGATGAAGTGACTGAGCGCACTAAGATCACAATTGGG
>CM053027.1:620197263-620342866 GCA_028564925.1 Lithobates sylvaticus | reverse complement strand
CACTGTGCAATGCTCTGCCACCACTGTGCAATACTCTGCCACCACTGTGCAATGCTCTGCCACCACTGTGCAATGCTCTGCCACCACTGTGCAATGCTCTGCCACCACTGTGCAATGCTCTGCCACCACTGCAATGCTCTGCAACCACTGTGCATTGCTCTGCCACCACTGTGCAATACTCTGCCACCACTGTGCAATACTCTGCCACCACTGTGCAATACTCTGCCAACACTGTGCAATACTCTACCAATACTGTGCAACACTGCAATACTCTGCCAATACTTGCCAATACTTGCCAATACTTGCCAATACTCTGCCAATACTCTGCCAATACTTGCCAATACTCTGCCAATACTCTGCCAATACTTGCCAGTACTTGCCAATACTCTGCCAATACTTGCCAATACTTGCCAATACTCTGCCAATACTCTGCCAATACTTGCCAATACTCTGTCAATACTCGCCAATACTCTGCAATAATTTTTAATAGAAACAAATAATTTTTTTTACCGAATTTTCGGTATTTTTTGATTTATAGCGTAAAAAATAAAAACCCAGCGGTGATTAAATACCACCAAAGAAAGCTCTATTGTGTGAAAAAAAGGACACAAAATTAATTTGGGTACAGTGTTGTATGACTGAGTAATTGTCATTCAAAGTGTGAGAGCACCGAAAGCTGAAAATTGGTCTGGTTAGGAAGGGGGTTTAAGTGCCCAGGGGGTAAGTGGTTAAACACTGATTTTGTTGGAAGTACCAATAAATATAGCCTTATTGATAATTTGCATTCTTATTCTCGTGCGTGATCGTGTAGACAGGGCCCCAGTGCACTGTATTGCCCGGGGGCCTATAATACTCTTAAGATGGTGCTCTTGTTGGTCCTTCTAAAGCCCCGTACACACAGGATTCACGTTGGGCGGTATCGGCCAGTTCAATAGAAACTAGCCGACATTTGGCCCATGCGTACAGCAGCCGGTCTGACAGAAGATGGCCGAACGTCCGGCTTGTCGAAGGAGCATGACCGAAAAAGATCTGCCGATCGGCAACCTTATCAGTGCTTTCAGCCAATGGGGAGGGGGGGTCCACTTTTCAGAACACAAGAGCTCAATAGTTAGTGCAAATAGTTAGTACAGTGGCTCCTCTCGAGCTCTTCAGCCCGCTAGGCTGGTCACAGTTCAATGCCCATGCCATTAGAATTTTATTTAGGCGGGTCAATATCATTTTTAACCACATGCCGACCGCGCCATAGTCGAAAGACGTCTACAGCGCGGTTGGCTCATCCTGAGTGGACGTCCTACGGACGTCCTCCCAGAAACTTGCTTCCGCGCGCCCCCTGGAGCGCGCACTCGGGAACATCCGTGACCGCCGGGTCCCGAGGACCCGGCGCATCACGGATCGTGGTAAACAGCCGCTGATAGCGGCCATTTACCACGTGATCGCTCCGTCAAATGACGGAGCGATCACATGTACACAGACCGGCGTCACGTCATGACGCCGGTTCCTCCCTCCCCTCTCTGTACCGATCGGTACAGTGAGAGGGGAGAAGCGGAAAGGGGGAGAGACGGGAGCAGCGCTGTGGGCTGGATGTGTAGTGCCCACAGCGCTGGTCAGTGCCTGCAATGTACAATACTCTGCAACCACTGTGCAATGCTCTGCCACCACTGTGCAATGCTCTGCAACCATTGTGCAATGCTCTGCAACCACTGTGCAATGCTCTGCCACCACTATGCAATGCTCTGCCACCACTGTGCAATGCTCTGCCACCACTGTGCAATGCTCTGCAACCATTGTGCAATGCTCTGCCACCACTGTGCAATGCTCTGCCACCACTGTGCAATACTCTGCCAATACTGTGCAACACTGCAATACTCTGCCAATACTTGCCAATACTCTGCCAATACTCTGCCAATACTTGCCAATACTCTGCCAATACTCGCCAATACTCTGCCAATACTCTGCCAATACTCGTCAATACTCGTCAATACTCTGTAATAATTTTTAATAGAAACAAAGAATTTATTTTTATTTTTTTTACCGAATTTTCAGTATTTTTTTATTTATAACGCAAAAAATAAAAAACCCAGCGGTGATTAAATACCACCAAAAGAAAGCTGTATTTGTGTGAAAAAAAAGGACACAAAATTAATTTGGGTTCAGTGTTGCATGACTGAGTAATTGTCATTCAAAGTGTGAGAGCACCGAATGCTGAAAATTGGTCTGGTTAGGAAGGGGGTTTAACTGCCCAGTGGGTAAGTGGTTAATAGAGAAGCCATCGTCTTGTTAAAGTGTATCTAAACCTAAATGGAAATGGAATATGTCTTCTGAACCCACAGAAACCGCGTAATGGTGAATGAATATCGTGAGCACCATGAAAATATTAACAGAAAAAAAGTCTAAACCTGAGTCTCATTGCAATTATTAAATCATAGGCAAGAAAATCCTTCTTCTTTTTTTTTTTTCCTGCCATGTGATTGGATATTCAGGGTAATTACAGCTTCACTGTGTTCCCTAAACTGTGTCTGCCCTCCTTTATTAAATCTATTGATTATATTGTGAATGCCCCTCCTCCACTGTACGGTGGATTGTGGGATTCTGCACTTACTGACCTCCGAAGTCCAGCAGTAATGGACGGTGTCCAGCTCCGTATTTTGCTCTCACTGTCCCATGATGACTATTTATACAGTCGCGAAAAATGAACACCCTCCCGGGTGGGTTCCATCTGCCAGACACGGAAACAATGTAATTGCTCATTAATTACTCTAAAATACCCAAGAGACGCAATCCCGGGTGAAGTGCGATAATTGGCAAGTTTTGTGTCCTATGTTTAAAGATCTATCTTTATCTCAGATCTGTTTCCTGTTTTCATTAAAGGTAAATTATAAGGGATTTGGATCAATTTTATTTATTTTTTTCTTAAATTTCTTTCTTTCAATCTGTTTTATTGTTAAAAAAAAAAGTCAATGTACAAAGGGGACAATATGCAAAGAGATTACATGGGCGGCCAGTGCCCCAATCAGTGGCGGCCGCTCATGCAGGGCTCAGGGGTGCTGCCCCCCAATTCATGCCCACGGCCCCTAATCTACATGCAGGCCGCCGGACGCATGGATTCCAATGTTTTGTTTTTTTAACCGGTTCCTTACTGGCTCACGCCGATATACAGCGGCAGAATGGCATCGCTGCGCGAATCGCGGCACCAGTACGGTGTGCCCCTACTGTGCCCGCGAAGATCGCAATCGTTAACGAACCGATCAATCTTCCAGTCCAGGACAATGATTTCTGGCCTGGACCTGCTGATTAGACATTTGCAATTCGTTTAGTTTTTTTTTTTTTTTTTCGTTTTTTTTCGTTATTTTCGTTCATTCGTTATCGTACGAATGAACAACGATTCGCAAAAAATTTCTAACGAATAATGAATCGTTCGAATCGAACGAATACAAAACACAACGAAAATCCGAAATAACCAAATTAGAAACGAAACTACGAAAGAAGAAAATCCGAAAAACGAAAACAGGAACAACGAAAATCAAAATGAATAAAAAAATTCGTACATTCGTAACTTTTTTTTTTGTTGAATTGGTAATTTTCCGTGTCCCTTACAATGGTGCTGCTTAACGTGCTTCGAATGGATTGAACGAAAAAATTCGTACATTCATAACTTTTTTTTTCGATTCGTAATTTTCCGTGTCTCTTAAAATGTAATAATAGCATACACATTACATAAAATTATGAATTATGCTCCGATTACGAATCTACGAATGTTACGAATGTTACGAAAGTACGAATAAATACAAATGCGTCCGAATTTTGAATAAACGAAAAAACAAATCAATGAAAAAATAACTCTTACGAAATTACAAATCGTTACGAATCAACGAAAACGAAAGAAACGAAACGAAAATAAACAAATTTTTCTGTTGTGCACATGTCTACTGTTGATCGGCTCTGACAAATGAAATGCTTCCCCTGCCCGTAAGTGTAAACACAGAGGCAGGGGAAGTGATGTCATCTCCCCTCGTGGAACTCTTTTTGTTCCAGAGAGAGGAGAGAGAACATCTCACAGTAAGTTGCACAAACACTACACTAACACCAGTACATGTAGGTACACTTGTCACCCACGATTACCCTCCGATTGCCCCCCCCCCCCCCCCCCCCCAGTTAAGCAGTTGCTGGCAGTCAGGTGCTCTTTTTTTCCTGTGAGTTTCACTAGTTGTACCAGTAAATTTAGAGGCCAAAATGTCCAATCAAAGGTACTCTAGAGAAGAGGCATACAAGTTTCTGAGCATGACAGATGAGAGTGAAGAAGAAGTCACTTATCTGTCAGATTCAGGCTCAGAATACGATCCTGTAGACAGCAGCGGCACCCTGACAGATAGCTCTGACGACAGAGTAGTGGTCCCTGCCAAGGTCAGGCATACCCGACTCCGTTCTTCTGCTGTTGTTGAGGTGCAAGAACCGCAGGGCTCTCGTATGGAGCAGAGAGCCAGTAATAGTGCCGCTCATCCTTTTGGTGAACTGGCATGCACCAGCAGCCTAGTACATCCTGGTCGTACATCCAGCACTGCAGTAACACTTGGTGACGTGGCGAGTCCCATAAGTGCAGTTCAAGCTGGTGAGGTGGCAAGCACAAGTAGTGCCCAGCAGCCACCAAGACAAAGACCGGCCCATTGAGCCCATAGTGCCCTTCCTGCTGCATTTGCCAATCCAAATTGGGAGCCCACCACTTCTGCAGCACCCGTACTTTCCCCATTCACTGGCCAACCCGGAATTCCGGTGGATTTCAGGTGGATTTTAAGTCACTTGATTTTGATTTGCTGTTTTTCACGGAAGATCTCTATAGATCTATTGTGGACCAAAGCGATTTGTATGCTGGTCAATACATCGCCGCTAATCCCCAGCTGACCCTTGTCAGAGATTGGATACCTATTGCGGTCTCCGAATTTAAGACCTTCCTGGGCCTATCCCTCCTCATGGGCATAACTAAAAAAAATGAGTTGCGGTCATATTGGTCCACTGACCCGATTCACCATATGCCCGTATTCTCTGACTCCATGGCCAGGGCAGGATACGAGCAGATCTTGAGGTTCATGCATTTTAATGACTGTCGTCCTCGGGGTGACCCTGAATACGATCGGCTCTACAAAATTTGGCCCCTCGTAAACCACTTCAACCAACAGTTTGCAGCCTTGTTTTTTCCAGACCAAGCTGTCTGCGTTGATGAGTCCCTGATTACGTTTTCTGTCCGCTTGTCATTCAAACCAACAAGCGTGCCAGATATCGGGTCAAGATGTATAAGCTCTGTGACAGGGCAACAGGCTATAAATATAGTTTTATGGTTTATAGACATGTGCAATTCGTTTCGTTTTTTTTTTTTCGTTTTCCGTTAAAATTCGTTATATTCGTTCATTCGTTATCGTACGAATGAACAAACGATTCGCTAAAAATTTTAACGAATAACGAATTATCGAATCGAACGAATATGAAAAACAACGAAAATCCGAAATAACTGAATTAGAAACAACGAAACTACGAAAGAAGAAAATCCGAAATAACTGAATTAGAAACAACGAAACTACGAAAGAAGAAAATCCGAAAAAAACGAAAACAGGAACAACGAAAATCAAAATGAACGAAAAAATTCGTACATTTGTAACTTTTTTTTTTTTTTTTTTGCGATTCGTAATTTTCCGTGTCTCTTACAATGGCGCTGCTTAATGTGCTTCGAATGGATTGAACGAAAAAATTCGTACATTCGTAACTTTTTTTTTTGCGATTCATAATTTTCCGTGTCTCTTACAATGGCGCTGCTTAACGTGCTTCGAATGGATTGAACGAAAAAATTCGTACATTCGTAACTTTTTTTTTCGATTCGTAATTTTCCGTGTCTCTTACAATGGCGCTGCTTAACGTGCTTCGAATGGATTGAACGAAAAAATTCGTACATTGGTAACTTTGTTTTTTTTTTTTTGCGATTCGTAATTTTCCGTGTCTCTTACAATGGCGCTGCTTAACGTGCTTTGAATGGATTGAACGAAAAAATTTGTATATTCGTAACTTTTTTTTCGATTCGTAATTTTCCGTGTCTCTTACAATGTAATATTAGCACACACATTACATAAAATTATGAATTATGCTCCGATTACGAATCTACGAAAACAATGTTACGAAAGTACGAATAAATCAATCTTACGAAAGTACGAATGTAACTAAATCTACGAAAATACGAATGCGTCCGAATTTCGAATAAACGAAAATGAAACTAACGGAAAAACGAATCAACGAA
Organism: Lithobates sylvaticus; assembly: GCA_028564925.1. Classification (NCBI taxonomy): domain Eukaryota; kingdom Metazoa; phylum Chordata; class Amphibia; order Anura; family Ranidae; genus Lithobates; species Lithobates sylvaticus. The sequence goes on along the minus strand of CM053027.1, from coordinate 620,336,589 downwards.
AAAATAACTCTTACAAAAATACGAATCGTTAAGAATACGAACACCGACGACTTACGAAATTACGAATCGTTACGAATCAACGGAAACAAACAGAAACGAAACGAAACTAAACAAATTTTTCTATTGTGCACATGTCTAATGGTTTACGAGGGAAGAGATAGGTACGTAGAGCCGGAGAACTGCCCAGATTACATAAGGAGCGCTGGTAAGATTGTGTGGGACTTAGGGTGTCACCCTTATTCGGAAAGGGGTACTACTTGTACGTGGAGAATTATTACACAAGCGTGCCACTTTTTAGTCACTTGTTTGATCATGAAATTGGCGCATGTGGCACCGTGCAATCTAATTGCCGGGGGTTCCCCCAGCGGCTTGTAGATTCCCGTCTTAGGCTGGGGGAGAGAGTCTGCTTGAGATGTAATAATTTGCTCGCTGTGAAGTGGAGGGATAATAAGAATTTTTTTTTTTTCACGCAGATACGACAGACCAAATTCCAACGGCGACTGGTGTTGTGGAGAAAAACCTCCGTGTCCACGAATATAACCTTAACATGGGAGGGGTGGATGTCACCGACCAATTGATGGAGCCATACTTAATTGCCCGTAAGGCCAGACGCTGGTACAAAAAAGTATCTGTATACTTATTCCAATTGGCTCTGCTGAATGTTAATGTGCTATACAAAGTGTCAGGACGAACTGGATCAGTTGGGGCTGGTACTCAATTTTTTTGGGGGGGGGAGCGCAAACAAACTGAAAAATTCAGAAAAAAACCCCATCAATTGCAGCCTCACTGTGCCATCAAACTCTGCCACTTTGCCCATCAAACGCTGCCACTGTGCCCCAAATGCTGCCACTGTGCCCCAAATGCTGCCACTGTTCCCATCGAACGCTGCCACTGTTCCCATCGAACGCTGCCACTGTGCCCATTAAATGCTGCCACTGTGCCCCAAATGCTGCCACTGTTCCCATCTAACGCTGCCACTGTGCCCCAAATGTTGCCACTGTGCCCATTAAATGCTGCCACTGTGCCCCAAATGCTGCCACTGTGCCCCAAGTGCTGCCACTGTGCCCCAAGTGCTGCCACTGTGACCCCCGCCCGCTGTCTGCCCGGCACTTACCTTGTCTCTAGTGTGCCGCGGGTGACGACGGCAGGTGGCGAGCGGTGTCCGGTGTCCTCCATTTCATCCCTACCCCGATGTCTTCTCCTGCGCTCCTCCTCTCGTCTTCTGCAATGACTGGACACCTGGTAGGCATCCAATCACTGCGCCTGTGATTTCAGCCGATCAGGTGACAGGTAACACAGACCCGGCAACCTGATTGGCTGAGAGGCGGGTCAGTGTTAGGGAAGCGATGTATTCGCTTCTCTAATATAACACTGTGTAAACAGCGAACGCACAGCAATGCATGAATCTATCTATTGGTGATAGAGCGGTGCAGGAGAGAGGGGGCGGCGCTCCTGCGCCCTCTATGGACGCAATGCCACTGAACTGGATCCTTCCTTAAATTCCAGGAAGAGATCATCACAGCCCTCCTGTTTCCAGACGGTGTTGTGGTCCAACTTCCCAACGCAAATGCAGTGAGCCGGCTGCATGAGAGGCATTTTCCGTATTGTCTTTGCTGGTACCCCTACCCAAAGAGCCCCCCAAAGAAAATGTGTCTGTAGAAAGCGCTATTATTGTCCCTCCTGTCCTAACCAACCTGGTCTTTGCATCGGTGAATGTTTCGAATGCTAGCACACACTAGTGGATAGACATGTGCACCGACAAAAAATTTGTTCATTTTCGTTTTAGTTTCATTCGTTTTTTTGCTTTTTTCGGAAATTCGAAAATTCGGGAATTTGGAAACTCGGAATTTCTATTCTTCGGATTTCCGAATTTCCGAATATCGGATTTTCGGATTTTCGGATTTACGAATTTGTGAATTTTCGAATTTTCGGATGTACGAATTTTCGGATTTCCGAAATTCCGAATTTTCAAATTTCCGAATTTCGAATTTTCGGATTTCCAAATTTCCGAAAATTCAGAATTTTCCGAATTTTCGAATTTTGAATTTTCGAATTTTCGAATTTTGAATTTTCGAATTTTGAATTTTCGAATTTTCGGATTTCCGAAATTCCGAATTTTTAAATTTCCGAATTTCGAATTTTCGGATTTCCAAATTTCCGAAAATTCGGAATTTTCCGAATTTTCGAATTTTGAATTTTCGAATTTTGAATTTTCGAATTTTGAATTTTGAATTTTCGGATTTCCAAATTTCCGAAAATTCAGAATTTTCCGAATTTTCGATTTTGAATTTTCGAATTTTGAATTTTCGAATTTTGAATTTTCGAATTTTCAATTTTCAATTTTCGGATTTCCGAAATTCCGAATTTTCAAATTTTGAATTTTCGGATTTCCGTATTATCGAATTTCCAAATTTTCGGTTTTTCGAAATTCCGAATTTTCGGACTTTGGGATTTTCGGAATCCGGGAATTCAAAGATTTGAAAATCCCAAAATTTGAAAATCTGAAAGAAGAAAAAAAATCAGTTTAATTAATAACTATTAAATTAACAAGTACGAATTTATCCGAAGTTATGAATTATCTGAAATAACGAATGCCGCATCTAACCAAATGGAAAAAGGTTTTATTATTATTATTATTGTTATTTATTATTATTAGATCGTTACGTTCCATTTGGTTAGATGCAGCATTCGTTTCGTCATTTCAGATAATTCGTAACTTCGGATAAATTCGTACTCGTTACGTTCACTAACAGACAAATTTGAAAGGGAATTCCAATATCTATAATTTAATAGTTAGTTATTTAGAATTAAACAGATTTTCTTTCTTTTTTTTTCAGATTTTCGATTTTTCTAATTTTTGAATTTCCAAATTTCGAAAATTCAGAATTCCGAAAATCCGAAATTCGGAATTCGAAAATTCGAAAATCCAAAAATCCGAAAATCCGGAAATCCGAAATTCGAAATTCGGAAATTCAGAAATTCAGAAATTCGGAAATTCCGAAATTCGGAAATTCGAAAATCCGAAAATTCGAAAATCCGGAAATCCGAAAATTCGAAATTCGGAAATTCGGAAATTTGGAAATTCAAAATTTCGGAAATTCGGAAATCCGAAAATTCTAAATTCGGATTTTCGCAAATTTTGAAATTCGGAAATTTCGGAAATTGAAAAAATTCGGAAATTCGGAAATTCGGAAATTTGGAATTAACGAATTTGTCAAAATTCGTTAAAAAACGAATTAGGAACTAAACGAATTGCACATGTCTACTAGTGGAGTATTAGCATAGGGTACAGCAATGCACAGACTAGGACACACTTTCACAGGGTCTCCAAAGATGCCATCGCATTTTGAGAGATCCGAACCTGGAACCGAACCGTTACAGTTACGGTTACAAATAAAAGTGTAAAAATAAATAAATAAAAAAAAAAAGTAAAAAAATATATAAAATAAAAAAGCCAAAAATAGTTGTCATTTTATTGCTCTTCTTTCTCTATTCTCCCTCTATTGTTCTCACTATATTGTTCTAATATGTTTTACTGTATTTTATAACTGCAATGTTTTATTGTTACTATTGTAGCACTGACCCCCAAAGGAGCTGCTGATATTTGATTGGGCCTGGACTCTGCTATTAGGCTGGATTCACACCTATGGCATTTTTAGTGCTTTTTGCATTTTTCTGATTTGCACTACAGAGCATGTTCCATAGGAAACCATGTTAAATGGACTGTAGTGCAAATCTGCAAAAAGCACTAAAAATGCATAGGTGTGAATCCAGCCTTACACCCCTAATAACTTGGCTCAACCCCCTTGACACAGCTGTGGTGCAGTCATGGGCGTCCACAGGTAGGGGCAAGGGTGGTCAAGTGCCCCCCCCCCCCCCCCCCGGAATCAGGGATCGGATTTTAAATTCAGCAAGTTGCATTGCTATCGGGCCCGCTCCGTTCCTTCCCTATTGGCCATAACTGAGGACCAATTAACCGCTTCCCGACCGCCTAACGCCGATATACGTCGGCAAAATGGCACCGGCAGGCAAAATCACATACCTGTACGTGATCGTGCATGTGCCTGCCTGTGGGTCGCGCGCGCGCGCCGCCAGCGGCGCGCTCGCGACCCGGTCGGGAGCTCCGTGACCCCGGCCGCGGGACCAGCGGACCCGATCGCCGCTGGTATCCCGCAATCGGGTTACGGAGCTGAAGAACGGGGAGAGGTCTGTGTAAACAAACCTCTCCCCGCGCTTCCTACACTGACTGTCAGTGATCGGCGGTTCCCTGTCATCGGGAACGCCGATCAATGACGTCAGACGTACAGCCACGCCCCCCTACTGTAAAAAAAACACACAAACGTCACACTGACTCCTCCCCGCCCCCTAGTGGTTAACCCCTTCACTACAACTGTCATTTACATAGGAATCAGTGCTATTTAAATAGCATTGATTGCTGTATAAATGACAAATGTCCCAAAAATGTGTCAAAAATGTCCGATGTGTCCGCCAAAATGTCGCAGTCACAATAAAAATCGCTGATCGCCGCCATTACTAGTAAAAAAAAAAATATTAATAAAAATGCTATAAAACTATCCCCTATTTTGTAAACGCTATAACTTTTGCGCAAACCAATCAATAATCGCTAATTGCGATTTTTTTTACCAAAAATATGTAGAAGAATACGTATCGGCCGAAACTGAGGAAAAAAAAAAATTTTATATATTTTTTGGGGATATTTATTATAGCAAAAAGTAAAAAATATTGCATTTTTCTCAAAATTGTCGCTCTATTTTTGCTTATAGCGCAAAAAATAAAAACCGCAGGGGCGATCAAATACCACCAAAAGAAAGCTCTATTTGTGGGAAAAAAAGGACGCCAATTTTGTTTGGGAGCCACGTCGCACGACCGCGCAATTGTCAGTTAAAGCGACGCAGTGCCGAATTGCAAAAAGGGGCCTGGTCCTTTGGCTGCCAATTGGTCCGGGGCTGAAGTGGTTAAAGGAGACTAGAAAAGGAGAGCGTCATGGGACATGTAGTCCCAAAGGTTGGTGGCCCCATTTTCTACAGGGAGAGGAGGCTACAGCTCGATCAAGAGAGAGATTGAGAGACTGCAGCCTGGAAAAAAGCTGAGGGAGAAAGTGCTACAGGACAAAGAACGAGGAGCATGCTGGGCAAAAGCCAGAGAGACATCCACGCTGCCCAGCGCCACCAGAGAGAGAGCCACGCTGCCCAGCGCCACCAGAGAGAGAGCCACGCTGCCCAGCGCCACCAGAGAGAGAGCCACGCTGCCCAGCGCCACCAGAGAGAGAGCCACGCTGCCCAGCACCACCAGAGAGAGCCACGCTGCCCAGCACCACCAGAGAGAGAGCCAGGCTGCCCAGTGTCACCAGAGAGAGAGCCACGCTGCCCAGCACCACCAGAGAGAGCCACGCTGCCCAGCACCACCAGAGAGAGCCACGCTGCCCAGCACCACCAGAGAGAGCCACGCTGCCCAGCGCCACCAGAGAGAGAGCCACGCTGCCCAGCACCACCAGAGAGAGAAAGACTGAGCCACTACCAGGGTACAGACATGGCACACTACTGACCAGAGTTGCCCCGGGGAACCCAGAGTGAGCGATCGTCCAGCTGGAGGGATCACTGCTGTAGTTTATCTGGGTCTGGTAAGAGGGCCTGTTGGCCATTATGCATTACTTATTGTAGAGACTGTACTACGTATGCAGTCTCTGACAATGATAATGACATTGTCGAAAAGGGACGGTGCATGGGGGACCCTAAAATGATGCCCCCCCTAGAAAAAATTTCTGCGGACGCCCATGTGTGCAGTGTTGGTGTGAAGCTAACAACAGAGGAAGACCCCACAATGTACAATACCATAATTTGTACCTTTACCTGGGTATCCGTTACCCCACCTGTAGGAAAAGGAACAACACTGCACACCAATTGTAATCAACCAGAATGTGTTTTTACTGAAACTGGTATAAAACATTAATTACATTAACTACACTGTCACACAAACGTAATGCGACAGCACAGTTGGTATTCACAACAATTTTAACATGTAAAGATTTCTTAGATAACCCCTGCGCGCATGTCTCCAAGTGGGACCAATGCTCAGAGTGACATTGCCTTAACTCCGGGCACCTTCCCACTTCCAGCACGCTATAATAAACACAGAAATGCAAAGCTATCAACACTGTACAATACAATTGCTCGGGAGCTCCCCCTGCTTTATAATGCAGTTCTTTTCTTATAGTGACTGAATGCAAGGCCTTGCAATAAAAGATGTAGTCTTTAGTCTTCTGTCTTCTGCTAGCTATTGTGTTGTAGTAATTGTAATCCAACGGGTTTAACCACTTCCCGACCGGCGCTCGACGATGTACGTTGGCAGAATGGCACGGACAGGCATAAGGGCGTAGAGGTACATCCCTTTAAGAATGCCGCCATGCCATCGCGTGCGCGCCGCCGGCCGGCACACGCGAGTCCGGTCGCGGGTCCCGCGGACTCGATCGAGCGCAGGGATACCCGCGATCGTCTCACGGGAAGGCTGAACGGGGAGATGCGGAAGTAAACAGCATCTCCCCGTTCTGCCTAGCAACTAGTGACGCCGATCTCTGCTCCCTGTGATTGGAGCAGAGATCAGTGTTCACTAAAACACAGCCACGTTCCCCACAGTTAGTAACACGCCCCTAGGAACACTTAACCCCTACACTGCCACCCCCTGGATAACCCCTTCACTGCCAGTGCCATTTACACAGGAATCAGTGCATTTAAATAGCACTGATTGCTGTATAAATGACAATGGTCCCAAAAATGAGTCAAAAATTTCAGATGCGTCCGCCATAATGTCGCAGTCACAATAAAAATCGCTGATCGCCGCCATTACTAGTAAAAAAGAAATTATTAATAAAAATGCTATAAAACTATCCCCTATTTCGTAAAAAATATAACTTTTGCGCAAACCAATCAATAATGGCTTATTGCGATTTTTTTACCAAAAATATGTAGAAGAATACGTATCGGCCTAAACTGAGGAAAAAATTATTTTTTTTATATATTTTTGGGGGATATTTATTATAGCAAAATGTAAAAAAATGATGTGTTTTTTTCAAAATTGTCGCTCTTTTTTTGTTTATAGTGCAAAAAATAAAAACTGCAGGGGCGATCAAATACCACCAAAAGAAATCTCTATTTGTGGAAAAAAAGGACGTAAATTTTGTTTGGGAGCCACGTCGCACGACCGCGCAATTGTCAGTTATAGCGACGCAGTGCCGAATCGCAAAAAGTGGTCTGATCTTAAGCCAGCAAAATGGTCCGGTCTGAAAGTGGTTAACAAGCAAAGAATGGTGTAGAGTGAGTATTGAAATTCTTCTTGTGATATAGCACACTTATAACTGCCTCCGGTGTAATTGTCTCCAAATCACACAGTGTCAGCTTTCAGTGGGGTAGAGGCTTGAGGCCTGCTTGAACTCAGTCTAATGGTGTGAAACCTCCTCTGTGGGACTACAGGTCCCAGCAACACTAAGTCTAAGTGTGTGAAAGTGTGTTAAGAGTTGTGCCCTCTCACCAAACTTGTGCCCTCTCACCAATCTGGGTCCAAACATATGGATTACGTTGTGCGCATAGCCGAGCGCACGTGCGCCCGCCGTTGCTCCGCATCGCGACCCGCAATACCGTGTGCGCCCGAACCTACTAATTCGTGCACCCGTATGCGCAGACCCCCCGCATCGTGCACCCGTCTGCGCCGTTGCGCCATTCTACCCCGCAGGCGCACAGGGAAGCCCAGTCGCTGACAGGATTGTAATCTGCTAGTCCTCTGACAGTGCCCCCCCAAGGGGCAGCCTCTGAATGCCCAACCTGGCTGGTATTCCTGAGTGCCTCTGGTGAAAGTCCTGTATTAAGCGGGGAGCATGGATATTACGAGAGGGTTCCCACAAATTGTCTTCAGGGGGATACCCTTTCCATTTCACTAAGTACTGGGTCTGCCCCCCCCCCTTTCTGCAGTCTACTATTGCCTCCACCCCAAATTCTTCTTCACCTTCGATTTCAATTGGTGGAGGTGGTGCTACTTCTCTTCCGGCGAAGGAGTTAGGGACCACTGGTTTTAGCAAGGATGCGTGAAACACCGGGTGGATCTTGTAAGAACTGGGCAGGGCTAATTCGAAGGTCACTGGGTTCACCACTCTCTTGATTTCAAAGGGGCCAATACATTTTGGACCAAGTCTCCGTGATGGATAAGGCAATTTAAGATTGGCAGCAGATAGCCACACTTTCTCCCCAAACTTAAAATTTGGGCAATTCTTTCTCCCTCTGTTGTAATACTCCTCATAGTCTTTTTGGTCTTTTTTCATGGCTTCTTCGATCTGCAAAAAGTTGACTTGGATCGATTTTACCCTTTCTTGTACTGCGGGAACGAAATCTGGCAAGAATGAGGGGGTGAAAACCATAATTGGCCCACAAGGGTGTTTGGTTGGCGGCAGAGTGTATGGAGTTGTTATAAGCAAACTCTGCGCAAGGCAGAAGAGTAGACTAGTTGTCCTGGGAACAGGAGCAGAAACAACAGAGGTATTGTTCCAACGTTTGATTTGTTCTCTCCGTTTGACCATTGCTTTGCAGATGATATGCAGAGGAGAGGGAGGTCTTGATCTCTAGAGACTTGCAGAGGTCCTTCCAGAACTTGGAAGTGAATTGAATTCCCCTATCAGACACAATGTTGAGGGGGACGCCATGCAGTCTTACCACTTCTCTTATGAAGATATTTGCAGTAGCTACAGCAGAAGGGTAAAAAGTGTGCCATCTTTGAAAGACGATCAACTACCACTAGAATCGTAGTGAATTTGTCAGAGGGCGGCAGATCGACAATAAAATCCATGGAGATTTCTTTCCAAGGGCGTTCGGGAACAGGTACGGATCTCAAAAGTCCCCAGGCTTCGGTGTTTGACCCCTTATTACATTGACAAATAACACAGGACTGGACGTAGTTCTTGTCTCCAACCCGGCCACCAAAAGGAGCGATTTATCAGATCAGCAGTCTTCTGGATCCCAAAGTGTCCTGCCATCTTGTGATCATGGAAGGTTTGTAGGATTTGAAGTCTTACCGAAGGGGGGGGGGGGGGGGGGGCGAATACCTTACTCTGTGCCCACAGTAAGCCATCTTTCTTTTCCAGGGAGGATGCTTCAGATTCAGTAAATTGATGGGTGGCTTGCTTAATGGCTGTTTTAAGATCGGGTTGGGTGAGTTGGAGGAAGTTATGTGGAGATAGAATGGTTGCAGGTTCAGTTGATTTGTTAGCTTCCGGGAACGTTTGGGAGAGTGCGTCCGCCTTCCCGTTTTTAGAACCAGGGCTATAAGAGATATGGAAATTGAACCTGGAGAAAAAGAGGGCTCAACGCGCTTGTCGTGGTCTAAGGCGCTTAGCTGCTCGGGGGTACTCCAGATTCTTGTGATCTGTAAAAATCATGATGGGCTGGGACGCACCCTCCAGTAGGTATCTCCACTCTTCTAAGGCACATTTTATGGCAAGAAGCTCATGGTCCCCAACATCATAGTTCTTCTCCGGTGGACTGAGTTTTCGAGAAGCGAAGGCGACCAGATGGAGAAGAGCCTTTGGGCCACTTCTTTGGGATAGAATAGCCCCAGTTGTGGACTCAGAGGCATCTACTTCTAATACGTAAGGTAGAATTGGATTAGGATGTTGAAGTATGGGAGCTGACATAAAAAAGTCTCTTTAATTCCTCGAAGGCTTCCTGGGCCTGCTGGGACCATTGAAATTTAACCTGCCGACGAGTCAATTGGGTGATGGGGGGAAATGATTGCGGAAAACCCCTTAATGAACCTGCGATAAAAATTGGCAAAGCCAACGAATCGATGAACCCCCTTTTTATCTGAGGGGGCTGGCCACTCCTGGATGGCCCTAACCTTTTAAGGGTCCATTGCGATTCCTCCTGTCGAGATGATGAACCCGAGGAACTGGATGGTGTCTTTTTCAAATTCCCATTTTTCCCCTTTTAGGTAGAGCCCGTGTTTTCTGAGGACTAGAAGGACCTTCTTCACATGGGTACGATGCAGTTCTAATGAGGTGGAAAATGTCATCAAGATACACAATTACGAAATTATCTAGGTACTCTCGGAAGATGTCATTCACCAGGTGCTGGAACGTAGCCGGGGCATTGCAGAACCCAAAGGGCATTACTAGATATTCGAAGTGTCCAAACCTAGATCTGAAGGCCGTTTTCCACTCATTCCCATCACGTATTCGGACAAGATTGTATGCCCCCCGGAGATCTAGTTTACTAAATATTTGGGCAGCTCTGAGGCGTTGAAAAAGTTCAGGGATGAGAGGGAGTGGATACCTGTTCTGGATGGTAATTTTATTGAGCTCCCTATAGTCCACACAAGGCCTCAGGGATCCTTCTTTCTTCTCAACGAAAAAGATACCTGCACCAGCAGGGGAGGAGGAAGGATGGATGAATCCTTTTTCCAGATTCTCATCAATGTATGAGCGCAGGGCTTCCAATTCAGTCTCTGACAATGGAAAAATCCGGCCGAACAGGATTTTGGAACCGGGTAGCAGATCAATCGGGCAATATATCATAAGGCCGATAGGGCGGCAGACAATCGGCCTTTTTCTTATCGAAAATGTCCAGAAATTCATGATAAGCTGAATGGACATGTTGAAGGTTATCTGATACTGTCTGTATAGTTAGGCAGGAGGTAGACTTGTTGGAGGCCGGCAGGAGACAATGCTGTAAGAAATATGCGGAGGAGAAGAGCACTTCCTTCTTGCTCCAATTGATCTGAGGATCATGGGCTTGCAGCCATGGGAACCCAAGGATGACTGGAAACATAGGTGAGCTAATGATATCGAAGCAAAGAAATTTGCTATCACCAGAGTCTGTGGACGTCAGCATGGGTTCCATTTCTTGGGTCGCAAGGCCTGAGCAAGGTAAGGAGCCATCAGCCAGATGGATCTGTAGGTATTGTCTCTTGCTTCTAAGTGGAATGTGCAGGCTTTGGGCTAGAGATGCGTCCATGAAACAGCTGTATGCCCCGGAATCAATGATGGCTCGCAGCCGAACCTCCTCTTCCGCCACCTGTAATGAAACCGGGAGGACAAGGTGAGATCGGGTTGAACCAGCAACTTTAAAGTTCACAGCAAATCAAGGTTGGCACTTACTAGGTCTCACAGGGCAGCTATTTAGGAAGTGGCCCGCTTCCCCACAATACAGGCAAAGATTGGCTTGACGCCAGCAGCATCTCTTATCAGGGGTGAGAGGAGCCCGGACTAGACCTAGATGCATGGGCTCGCTGTCAGTGGAAGGAGAAGAGACCGGAGCAGGTGCAGGAACAGGAGGTACACGTGGTAACATCCAGGTTGGTCTTGGTGTCTGGAGACGTTCAGAGCGACGCTCCCGTAGGCATCTGTCAAGTTTGGTAGCCAACTGGATCAGGTCTTCCAAGGACGTGGGAGTATCCACCCAGGCTAACTCGTCCCTTAAAGTCTCGGAAAGGCCAAGGCGATATTGGTATTTAAGAGCAGACTCGTTCCAATTAGTGTCCCCAGACCATTTTCAAAATTCCACAATATAATCCTAGGTCGCTTCCCCTGGGACAGGGTGTGCAGGATGGATTCGGCTGTGGCAGTGCGTTGAGGATCATAATATAACTGGGCCATTGCCTCAAAGAAGGTTTCTACTGAATCAAGAAGGGGACTCTTCTGTTCCAAGAGGTTATGGGCCCAAGACTGCGGTTCGTCAGATAACAGGGAAATGATGAATCCTACTTTTACGGATTCAGAGTGAAAAGTTCTGGGTTGGAGGGCCAAATACAGAAGACATGCATTTTTGAAAGCCCTGAACTTCTTCCAGTTTCCAGAAAAGCGCTCAGGAGTAGGGACCCTGGGTTCCGGAACTGTCATGACTACTGCAGATGCTGAGCTGCCTTGTCCTTGTGGAGCAGAAATGCCACTGGCTGAAGCGGACGAAGGATCTGGGGGACTTGGAGAAGTATCCGTCTTGAAGACGCTGCACAGCTTGGGTAAGGGCTGCACTGGGAAGAGAAACAGAAGGCGCCGCTCTAAGTGCAATAAATAGTGCACTTATTGTATTTATTGCACTTAGAGTGGCGCCTTCTGTTTCTCTTCCCAGTACCTCCAGAGGATTTCTTTGCCGCTTTTTAGATCTTCAAACTGGGCTGCCTTCTAAAAACTGCTGCTATTATTCTCCAAACCATATGACATGGACTGTCACAGAACAATATTTTAAGCTATTGCTTTTTTATTTTGGTGACAATTCACATGCAAGTTTGATTGGCCCATTTTTCTCCTGTGCTTTTTTCCCTTCCCAAAGTTTTATCTCCCCCGTACCTTCCACTAACCCATTTGTTCCCTTCCCAGTAGCAATTAGATGATAAACAGATATTTCCAGAATCAGCGCAAATCCACTCTACCAAACATGTATGTTGGGTAAGGGCTGCAACCTGCTGGCAGAGGGCCTCGAAGGGAGAGCCAGCTCTGTCGGCCTCTGACAGGGCTGGTTTGTACTGTCAGGTACTCACCAGGGCCGAGTTTCTGAGAGCCGCTTCCCTTGCAACTGGGTGCACAGTACCCCTGAGAGTGGAACAGTGGGCACTGGGCACGGAGAGGCACGGGTTGCCAGCAGGTGGAGTTTGCTGGAGGTCTTCTGGTAGAAGAGTGACCCGTGCAGGGTGGACTTGACACTTGGCTGGAGAAAGCCCGGCTGGGGCTCAGACACCTGAGGCTGGGAGTGGAGCTTGGAGCAGGATCGGATGAGAATCAAGCCGGGGTCATACACAGAAGTCAAGCAGCAGGCCGAGCATCAAACACAAGGAGCAGGCAGAGACAAGTCCAAGAGGAGACTGAGGGTCAAACACAGGTATCCAGCAGTTAGAGAAGTCCGAGAGGCAAGCCAAGGGTCAGATGCATGAGAGGTCCAAGAGTAGTTGGGTCAATACGGGTCACAACGGGTAGGCACAGGAAACACAGGCAAGGCACAAGAACACTGGAGCTGAAAAGACAAACCAGCAATGACCTGCGTGCGCCGTCCCGCAATACCGCGTGTGCGCGAACCCACTAATTTGCACACCCGTATGTGCAGACCCGCCGCGTTGCGCACCCGTGTGCGCCGTTGCACCATTCTACCCCGCAGGTGCACAGGGAAGTGCCAACGCTGACAGGATTGTAATCTGCTAGTCCTCTGACACACTACAGTCTCTCACTGTAAAGTTTTACTCACTGAGCTCCCAGTTTCTCACTAGACCTCCAGATCCAATCGCCTCTGAATCTCCTGAGCTCTTCCACAGCTAGCACGCTGTATACTCCTCAAGTGTCACCCCCACTATCCTGCTGGGTCCCTAGCTTGGTACACGATGCTCCTCAAGCGTCACCTCTGCTGTCCTGCTGGGTCCCTGGCTTGGCACCTGCTGAAGCTTTCCCTCTTCTTCACCGTCCCCGGCTGGTGAGAAGACTGCTCTGGTACTGGCTCCAGCTTACTCACTGTAGTCTCCGGTAACAGGGTGGATGGCCTCTTAGTGGCGTCAGCTTCCCCTTTACCTCCGACCACAACTGGTTCCCCCTTCCCGGTTGTATCTTCACAACTTGGTTGGACTCCAATCCTTCAGTTACAACCCTACGCTGCTTCTTTGCTCCTGGATAGGCCTCAGGCAGCCTAGCATCCAGGTGTCCCTGGGATAGGCCTCAGGCTTCTGGCCTATCAGCCCGGGGCGACATAACACACGTCCACCCAGACAGCCGTCCAGGTGGCACAGAACCCTGAAAACCTGACTCCACCCAAATAAATAGGCTTTCCCAGCAGGCCAAGGGACCCATAAAACCCCTGCCAATTGGCTGAGACACCCCATCCATCCATAGTCTGTCTGACCTTGCTACACCCTTGTCAATCTAATGCCACCCGTTGCCTTTGTTTGACAATCCCTTGTCTGTTAGCCTTGAAAATGGCCAAAATTGATTTTCAAGACTTCACTGGGGTTTGGATTAAAGTTTGCAATTTTTGGAATTTTTGTTAGATGAACTGCCGCAAATTGAACTCAGGGTGATTCAGTCATCCGTACTCAGGTATAGTGTGATGTTTGGGGGTTATTCAGCTTCAGTGTGGAGCTCACCAGTGAATAGAGTCAATGCCAGTTCTGCTGTTTTAAGGGCTTGTTGGCCCACTTTTATTAAACAATACGAATAGTCCTTTCAGGATTCCCATGGGTTTCAACTTCACACAGCAATAATGTTAATGAAAAATACCAAGCCACCTGGCTCTCTGTATACAGTAAATGGACGTGACCCGACACACACTGTATGAAACACATGGCGGCCTCCATCCCTGATTTGGTAGATAGAAAGGAGGAATTTTGTGGGACTTTAAATGAGGGTACGCCTTGTATAGGAGAAAATTACAACATAAAATTTAATTACGGTACATGATTTATTTATTACAGTCCAGAATGCATATCAGATATTTTGTATCAAATAGATAGGTAGTCACCAGACTTACACTACATATGCTGCTACATAGCATGCAATACAAATAAAAAGTAGACATAGCAAATATACATGGTATAGTAAATCAATTGAAAGGCAAATGTAATAAAGAAAAGTAACTGTTGGCATCTAGTGCCACTCTACGCGTTTCCTGGCATTTCAGCCATTCATCAGGAGTGTTATGAAGTAATAAACTAAGAAAGAACAGGGGTTAATGATATTGCCCTTAGAATAAGTGGAGATAGATTGGGATACTTACTAACAGCCTCAAGGCCAAGTCCGGTATCCGCCAAGGAAGACGGGGGTAAGAAGCATGATGTCTCCCCCGGGGTTGAAATGGGGGAACCCTCCAAGGATGGAGAACAGCGCCTGGAGCCCAACATAGTGGTCATAGCATGATCCAATAGATTATGTGTACACCAGAAGTGCATGGTGTTCCTAGAATCGATTTACTATACTATGTATGTAGCGGTGACACCTTTGCAAGGTGTCCGCTATGTGTAAATTTAGTTGTTTTTCTGTCAGGACAGTAAAGGGGTTCTGAGAGCTAACTGGGTAGGTTAACTTTGGCATCAGTTTGACTGGGCTGTATTGGGGTTTCTGCCTGATCATGTGTGTAGTAAGGCACACATGACAGGTTTAGAACCAGGCCTGGTTGGACGTTTGGGTACCGGCATTCCTCAGAGCCAATCAGTGGGTGTGTTTGGCCCCGCTGAGGAGTCTGGGGAGGGGTACTTAAGATGCTGGGGTCACGTGTTCGGGGTTCGTCCGGCATAGCTGCCTGTTCCTGCAGCGTGTGCCGCCCCGTAACATGGTTGGTTTGACTAGCCCCGCAGACACGCTTGGTTTGGTGCAAGGATTCATCTGTTCATGAATCTCGGAATCGGCTGGTCCGAGGCGCAGTAACTGAGGGAGGATTCAAGGTGTCCGGGTGTGCTCTCAACTTGGAGGGGCACCGCAGCTCGTGTAAGCGACCGGGGAGGACTCTTCGGAGGAGGGCCAACAAGCTGGCATCCCAAGAAGTGCCCGGTTGCTGGGTTGTCAAGGACACTAGAGAATCCATGCTTCCCCAATACTGCCAAGGAGACGGATAACATTTCAGGTACTGAGGAAAGGTTCCTATTTGCTTCTGAGTACTACTTTAATTCAAGGTCAGAGACTTTGCAAGTTCTGAATTCAAGTGCTGACTGCCATAATCTCTGGCTAGAGATTTGTTCAGCTTTGAGGCACCTAGCTGTGAGTGGCTACTCTCTGGGTTGGCAAATAGAGACTTTCATGTACCTAGCAGTTCAAGGTGCCTGAGTTTCTTCACCCTTACCCTCTGTTCCCACATGAGACTGTGTCTGTTGAATCTTACCCTGCAAATAAAAACCTTTCTAAAGGACTTTTATGGTGTCAGTGTCCAAAGTCGTTGGGTACTAACTCTGGGAACCCCTAGACCTGGAAGAACAAGCCAAGCAGAGGTAACCGGTAAGCCCAAAAGTCAAGGCCGCCCCATCGAGGGTTATGGCCGCTACATGTATATTTGCCATGTCTACCTTTTATTTGCATACCCTCGTTTAAAGTCCCACAAAAGTCCTCCTTTCTATCTACCTGGCTCTCTGGTCAGCACTGCTGCTCAGGCATTGACCTCGGTCCTCTTGACCCTATAACAGTGTCCCTGTTCCATACACACTCTGGGCCCTCCACCTGCTCTATCAGACTGTACCGTGCACACCAGGACTCCTCGGGAGGGTGGAGCCCAGAACCCTGGTCCTGACTCTACTATTAGCCCAGGACCTACAACCAGTCTCCTGGCTGTTCCCAAAACCTGGTCCCAGGATTGGAGACCAGCCACCCCGATCGCTATAAAATCTCCAGGTCCCTAACTGGTATTTATCAACCACAGAGGAGACTGAAAACACAGTCCCCTCTAAATTAAACAAGCACCCTGGAGCCCCTCAACCGGCCTATTTGAGAACCCTAAACAACAAACACCATGATAGGGAACCATACTGTCACAATATAGAAATGCATTTCATACATTCAGATTTTTTATTTTTTTTTAATTTAACAATAGAGTCTCTTTTAAAGGCATCTATTGATATTAACAATGTTGAGATATCAAAATTGACACTTTCATATTCAGTCAATTAGGCACTGAGCACATTGAAACGAATTAATGAGCAAATCACCCCCTTTAGGACGGTGAAGTTATCAGCAGCCCCCCCCCCCCCCCCCTCCCCTGTGACCTCATTAGGCTCCATCTCCATAGGCCATAGCCACCTTGTACTTGTATATAATGGTGCAGAAAATGCAGAACACATAATGGGAAGCCTAAAGACACTTTAGCGTAAACGGTTTGGATCACAAGGGAGCATCTTGTGCCTTTGGTTTTGTGTTGTGATCTCAGAAGATAGAAGAACATTCTCTAGAACAACACATGCCTGCCTGGAACCCGGTGTTTCCCCCCGAGTTCCACATCAGAGGAAAGAAATCTTCAGCTCGGTCACTATGTTCCATGCTGTGATATAAGGTTAGAGAGGCAACGAAAAGTCCGTTTATGTATTTTACTGTATATATTAATGTACCTATGTTTTTACTGAGCGGATCGATTGTAAGATTTAAAACATTTCCAGAGTTGAGTGGTAGGAAGGGACAGTGGTGAAGGTTTCACGTTTCTCCTGACACACATCAACCTTGTTTTTGAGCTGCATTATGGTATTAGTTACTTTAGTTACCCAACATCACCCCAACCTTTAGTGCAACAGTTCCCAGTGGGGTAGTCAGAATGGCAATGGCCATGGGAGAGTCTCTCAGACAGATGACGCTCACTTATTCGCCAGGAATCAGCTTTCCAGCAACTTGTCAGATCATGGCAGCCTAACAACACTCCCAGAGTCAAACAGCGTGACAACCTCTTGTCCATTAACCTGCACCACATACTCATGCTGATTTGCAGGCTGCATACAAAACCCATGTCACATTCCATCAGCTCGTCCAGCTTGTTGGCTTTGGTGCCGCCAGATGATCCAGTTGGTGGCAGGCCCAGCAAAGCCCCTCCCGGTGGTTTTTGATCAACTTACCAGTTCTTAGAATTGTTAGGTGCTTGGGGGCTAGTCACAGGAGTATTACACATGAGGGGGACCTACTGCAGTTGTCCTCTCACATCTTAGCACCTCGTTGCTCCAAAGCAGCTTTCTTGTCCATAAAGGGCTCCAAAAAAAGCCCTCTATACAGTTGTAATATTCCACGGCCATTTCACCCAGGGATTGGGGTTCAGACTGGGCCACCTAACGTTATAGTTCTTTGGGAAGATTGCCTATCAAACAGTTCAAGGTGACTTGCTCCACAATCATAGTGGGGGTTAGCACCTCAGGGAAAAGCCAGACTTGGAGAAGGTGCATTAAGGCTTACACCCGTGCATGTGCAGTTTTAGGCCTGATTCACACCTATGGCATTTTTAGTGCTTTTTGCATTTTGCAGGTTTCCGCTACAGTCCATTGAACATGGTTTCCTATGGACCACGTTCTGTGGTGCAAATCTGAAAAATGCAAAAAGCACTAAAACTGCATAGGTGTGAATCCAGCCTTTAGTCTTGTCAAAGTGTCAGACATGGACCTGACTTACCCACATGGTAAGAGTCAGCCCCAGCCAGGCCAATGATTCAGCCTTCAGCCCCATACACACGGTCGGATTTTCCGATGGATTCTGTCCTATCGGACAATGTTGTCGGAAATTCCGACCGTGTGTAGGCACCATCGGACAGTTTCCATCGGATTGTCCGACGGACAAAGTTCTATCTCCTGCTGGAAAAATTTTCCGACAACAAAGTCCGATCACACCAATTCCGATCGTGTGTAGCGAATTCCGACGGACAAAGTCGGAGGCATACTCAGATCACATTACAAGGCCAAAGCTATTGGCTACTAGCCTCTACGTAGTCCCGTCGTAGGCAACAAACGTCACCACGTTCAGAATGATCGGATTTTCCGACAACTTTGTCCGACCGTGTGTATGCAACACCAGTGTCGGACTAAATCCGTCGGACCAAATCCGATGGATTTGGTGGTCGGATTTTCCGACCGTGTGTATGGGGCTTTCAGCAGCTTATATTCATGTGCTGATTCTGGAGCATGCCTTCTGGGGATCTGCAATCAGAAAAGGGGCCAGTTCATCTACCCAGCCTGTCTCAAGCAGCCCTTCTCTAATTGCATCCTACACAAAAAGGGCCAGATAGCCTTTAAGGCCTGATTCACACCTGTGGCATTTTTAGTGCTTTTTGCATTTTGCAGATTTGCACTACAGCCCATTTAACATGATTTCCTATGGAACACGTTCTATAGTGCAAATCTACAAAATGCAAAAAGCACTAAAAATTAGACATGTGCACAACAAAAAAATTTGTTTATTTTCGTTTCCTTTTTAATTTTCGTTTCCGAAAAAAAATTGTTTATTTTCGTTTCGTTTTTCTCGTTTCCGTTGATTCGTAACGATTCATACATTCGTAAGTCGTCGGTGTTCGTATCCGTAACGATTCGTACATTCGTAAGAGTTATTTTTCGTTGATTCGTTTTTTCATTAGTTTAATTTTCGTTTATTCGAAATTCGGACGCATTCGTATTTATTCGTACATTCATAACATTCGTAGATTCGTATCGGAGCATAATTCATAATTTTATGTAATGTGTATGCTATTATTACATTTTAATTATTTACGAATCGAAAAAAAGAAGTTACGAATCGAAAAAAAAAGTTACGGATCGAAAAAAAAAGTTACGAATGTACGAATTTTTTCATTCAATCCATTCGGAGCACGTTAAGCAGCACCATTGTAAGGGACACGGAAAATGAACAATTCAACAAAAAAAAAAAAAGTTACGAATGTACGAATTTTTTCGTTCATTTTCGTTGTTCCTTTTTTCGTTTTTCGGATTCTCTTCATCCGTACATTCGTTGTTTCGAATTAGTTTTTTTCAGATTTTCGTTGTTTTTCGGATTCGTTCGATTAGAACGATTCGTTAATCGTATTCGTATGATTCGAACGATTCGTTATTGGATTCGTTCGATTCGAACGATTCGTTCATTCGTACGAAAACGAACGAACGAAAAAAACAAAAAAAAACCGAAAAAAATTAAAAAACTAAACGAATTGCACATGTCTACTAAAAATGCCATAGGTGTGAATCAGGCCTAATGCTGTCTGCAGCAGTCATCTTTCATAGAGCACGTTACAAGGCTTTCCGCAGGTCAGTCAACATTAGGGATGAGCCGAACACCCCCCCCCCCCGTTCGGCTCGCACCAGAACCCGCGAACGGACCTAAAGTCCGTGCGAGCTTTAGAACCCTATTAGTTATAATGGATGCGAACGTTCGAAATTAAAAGTGCTAATTTTAAAGGCTAATATGCATGTTAATGTCATAAAAAGTGTTTGGGGACCTGGGTCCTGCCCCAGGGGACATGTATCAATGCAAATTTTTTTTTTTAAAAACTGCCGTTTTTTCAGGAGCAGTGATTTTAATAATGCTTAAATTGAAACAATAAAAGTGTAATATTCCTTTAAATTTCGTACCTGGGGGGTGTCTATAGTATGCCTGTGAAGGGGCGCATGTTTCCCGTGTTTAGAACTGTCTCTGCGCAAAGTGTCATTTTTGAAAGTAAAAAAGCTATTTAAAATCACTCGCGGCTAATGTTAATTCACGGCTCCCGTAACACAGAGAACAGTGATTCATTGAAACTCATTCATAAAAAAAAGTCATTGCTAAAAAATAAAAAAAATGAAAAAAAAAAAAAGCGTGGGGGTCCCCCCAAATTCAATAACCAGGCCCTTCAGGTCTGGGATGGATATTAAGGGGAACCCCAGCCAAAAAAAAAAAAAAAATGGCGTAGGGTCCCCCTCAAAATCCATACCAGACCCTTGACGCCGACGGAAAAAGATGCCGGACGAGAAGACCAGCGCAAGAAGAAGCGGATCGGAGGAAGAAGAAAATGGAAGAAGAATATGGAAGAAGATGACGGAAGGAGAAGATGAAGAAACCGAAGGATGAAGAAAGAAGAAAGAAGATTTTAATAAAGGAATTGTCAAAGACCGTCTCCTGTCATTTTTACCATTTTTGCCACTTTTTTGGTGAAATGGTAGGGGTACTTTTGTACCCCCTTACCATTTCACACGGGGGGGGGCGGGATCTGGGGGTCCCCTTGTTAAAGGGGGCTTCCAGATTCCGATAAGCCCCCCGCCCGCAGACCCCCACAACCACCGGGCACGGTTGTGGGGAAGAGGCCCTTGTCCTCATCAACATGGGGACAAGGTGCTTTGGGGGTCTTAGACCCCCAAAGCATCCTCCCAATGTTGAGGGCATGTGGCCTGGTACGGTTCAGGCGGGAGGGGGGGCCGCTCTCTTCCCCCCCTCTTTTCCTGCGGCCTGCCAGGTTGCGTGCTCGTATAAGGGTCTGGTATGGATTTTGAGGGGGACCCCACGCCATTTTTTTTGGCTAGGGTTCCCCTTAAAATCCATACCAGACCTCAAGGGTCTGGTATGGATTTTGAGGGGGACCCTACGCCATTTTTTTTTTTGGCTGGGGTCCCCCTTAATATCCATCCCAGACCTGAAGGGCCTGGGATGGTTATTGAATTTGGGGGGACCCCTACGCTTTTTTTTTGTTTTTTATTAATGAATGACAGCTCTCCTGTGTTACAGGAGCCATCAATTCATTAGCCGCGAGTGCTTTTAAATAGATTTTTTCCTGCAAAAATGACACTTTTTTGCAGGGAAAGTTCTAAGCACAGGAAACCTGCCCCCCTTCACAGGCCACCTATAGACACCACCCCAGATGTGATACTGCAATGCTGTACTAACAGCACGCACACACATATCCCCAGAAATAAAGCACATATTGTCTCTTGTTGGACTCTGTTGCCTGCACCAGGGCCTGCTGGTGTGCAACTATCATATGATCATGGTGGGCATGTTCTTGTATATAGCCATTTCCAGCTGCTTAATCCACTCGTTTTCCTGTGCTTTTTAAAGCTGGTGTGAATTTGACCAACAACATAGGATTGGCCTCCACCCTTCAAACTACCCGCATTCTCCACCAGTTTTCAGGATCAAAGGGGAAACTTAATGTTGGCTTTATTGGCCAGCAAAAGTCCAAATAAATATTTTTTTTTCCATTTGCTTCAATGCAAACAAATTAATAACAGCTTCTTGTCAGCTCAATACACAGTCTTTAAACAGAGACAGATATGTGTGTAGTTTCGAAACAGATTTAAACTACAAGCGAGAATAGGCAGGGAGGGAGGCAAATAAGCACTATCCTAATGTTTTGGCAGTGTTAAAAATGTTAATCTCTGCAGATAAGGTAATTTTTATAAGATGTTTGTGTAGCGATTATATGTTACATCACTGTTGTAGCAAATATCTTGTTTCATATGGTGAATGAATAGACATGTGCACAATAGAAAAATTTGTTTATTTTAGTTTCGTTTCTTTAATTTCAGGTGATTTGTAAGATTCGTAAATTCGTAAGTCGTCGGTGTTCGTATTCGTAACGATTCGTATTTTCGTAAGAGTTATTTTTTCGTTGATTCGTTTTTCCGTTAGTTTAATTTTCGTTTATTCGAAATTCGGACGCATTCGTATTTTCGTAGATTTAGTTACATTCGTACTTTCGTTAGATTGATTTATTCGTACTTTCGTAACATTGTTTTCGTAGATTCGTAATCGGAGCATAATTCATAATTTTATGTAATGTGTATGCTATTATTACATTTTAAGAGACACAGAAAATTACGAATTGAAAAAAAAAAGTTATGAATGTACGAATTTTTTCGTTCAATCCATTTGAAGCACGTTAAGCAGCGCCATTGTAAGAAACACGGGAAATTACGAATCGAAAAAAAAAAAAAAAAGTTACGAATGTACGAATTTTTTCGTTCAATCCATTCGAAGCACGTTTTTATAAGATGTTTGTGTAGCGATTATATGTTACATCACTGTTGTAGCAAATATCTTGTTTAGACATGTGCACAATAGAAAAATTTGTTTATTTTCCTTTCGTTTCTGTTAGTTTCCGTTGATTCGTAACGATTCGTAAATTCGTAAGTCGTCGGTGTTCGTATTCGTAACGATTCGTATTTTCGTAAGAGTTATTTTTTTGTTGATTCGTTTTTCCGTTAGTTTAATTTACGTTTATTCGAAATTCCGACGCATTCGTATTTTCGTAGATTTAGTTACATTCGTACTTTCGTTAGATTGATTTATTCGTACTTTCGTAACATTGTTTTCGTAGATTCGTAATCGGAGCATAATTCATAATTTTATGTAATGTGTATGCTATTATTACATTGTAAGAGACACGGAAAAATTACGAATCGAAAAAAAAAAAGTTACGAATGTACGAATTTTTTCATTCAATCCATTCGAAGCACGTTAAGCAGCGCCATTGTAAGGGACACGGAAAATTACCAATTCAACAAAAAAAAAAAAGTTACGAATGTACGAATTTTTTCGTTCATTTTGATTTTCGTTGTTCCTGTTTTCGTTTTTCGGATTTTCTTCTTTCGTAGTTCCGTTGTTTCTAATTTGGTTATTTCGGATTTTCGTTGTTTTTCGTATTCGTTCGATTCGAACATTCGTTATTCGTTAAAATTTTTTGCGAATCGTTCGTTCATTCATACGATAACGAATGAACGAATATAACGAATTTTAACGAAAAACGAAAAAAAAACTAAACGACTTGCACATGTCTATGAATGAATGAATGAATGAATGATTTGTATAGCACTGCAAACTGCGAACTGAATCGCCTCGAGGTGCTTGAATATGGTGATTCATGGTTATCTACTTATAGCTTATCAGTACATAAGGACTCAGCACTGTGTAATATTTGTGGGGAAAAACAGTCCTGTGTTTGGAATAACTATCTCTGCTGAGTTTAACTAGATAAAAGCTATGGCTATGAAATGCTATGGTGCTAAGATGCCAGCACCGGATCCTGCTGCCAGGGCCGCTGATAGAAATCATGGGGCCCTGTACAGCCTACCTGACGGGGCCCCCTTCAGCTGCACCCCTGGTCCCGCCCCTGGTCACTCCTTCAGCCCGACCCCTGGCTCCTCCCCAGACCCTGCCTTGAAACAAAGTGCAGGTTTGTCTACAAGTTATAGGCATAGTTAAGTCAGACACACTCTGATCGGCCATGTCTGGAGGATTTTTTTTTTTTAACATTAATTATTTATCTGTTCAGCTTGCCCGGGCCCCCCTGCTGGCTGGGCCCAGTACAACAGGGCCAGTTGTACTGGCCTATCAGCGGCCCTGCCTGCTGCTGCAAGGTATAAGTGCCTATAGTCTGTACGGTCATGTTTCATTATTGCAGAATCTAAGAGGATATCTTAACCACTTTACGACCGGCGCACGACGATGTACGTCCCTTTTTTGAAGAGGGATATCTCGGTAACGGCAGCAGCTGCTGCCACAACCGAGATATCCATCTCTTCAGGCGCCAGTCATGTTTACGATAATGGTGGTCTCCACGGCAGATTCGTGAGATCACCGTTATCGGCGGCGGGAGAGGTGCCCCCGCCCCTCCCGCCGCTCTCCCGCGCCCTCCGCCGCTTACCGGAGCCGTCTGTATCGGCGGAGGCGATCGGGTCCTTTTCCTAGCTAGGTATGGAGATAAGTGAGGCTAAGATGACCCCCCACCCGTCTCTATACCATAGCAGGGTGGAAGTGACGTCAAAACGTCACTTCCGCCCATACCTCTTAAAGGAACATTTTTCTGTTGTCATTTTTTCAAAAGACAATTTTTTTGCATTTAAGTCCTAATATGAGATGTGAGGACTTTTTGACCCCCCAGATCTCATATTTAAGAGGACCTGTCATGCTTTTTTCTATTACAAGGGATGTTTACATTTCTTGTAATAGGAATAAAAGTGACCCAATTTTTTTTTTTAAAAAACTGTGTAAAAATAAATAAAATCAAGTAACATAAATAAGAAAAAAAATTTTTTTTTTTTAAAGCGCCCCGTCCTGACGAGCTCGCGTGCAGAAGCGTGCAGAAGCGAACGCATACGTGAGTAGCGCCACATATGAAAACGGTGGTCAAACCACACACGGGAGGTATCGCCGCGATCGGTAGAGCGGGAGCAATAATACTAGCCTTAGACCTCCTCTGTAACGCAAAATAGGCAACCTGTAGAATTTTTTAAACGTCGCCTATGGAGATTTTTGAGGGCAAAAGTTTGACGCCATTCCACGAGCGGGCGGAATTTTGAAGCGTGACATGTTGGGTATCAATTTACTCGGCGTAACATTATTTTTCACTATATATAAAAAAATTGGACTTACTTTACTGTTGTCTTATTTTTTTATTCAAAAGAGTGAATTTTTTCCAAAAAAAGTGCGCTTGTAAGACCGCTGCGCAAATACGGTGTGAAAAAAAAATATTGCAATGACCGCCATTTTATTCTCTAGGGTGTTAGAACCCCCAAACATTATATATTGTTTTTTTTTCTAAGTAATTTTCTAGCAATAAAACCTGTTTTAAACATGTAAACACCTAAAATCCAAAACGAGGCTGGTCTTAAAGTGGTTCAAGATTTTTTTTTTAAAACACAACACAAATGTAGACAATTGGTCATCACACCCATATTAGCTTGCTGGACACCCCATTCCAAAACAATGGCCATAAATATGGAGCTGACATTTCTCGCTTTGTAGCTATAACATTGTCTCTTCTTCTGGGAAGTCTTTCCACGAGCTTTGGAGAGTGTCTGTGGGAATTTGTGCCCAGTTGTGGGTTCAGGGGATTATGCTGGATAAGAGGGCTACCAATCAACTACAAAATTCACCCCATAGGTGTTTGGTAGGGATGAGGTCAGGGCTCTGTGTAGGACACTCAAGTTCCACCACACCCAACTGGTCGCACCATGTCTTTATGGAGCTGGCTTTGTACACAGGGGCACACTTATGCTGAAAAAGAAAAGGGTCTTCCCCAAACTGACACCACAAGTTTGGAAGAGCACAACTGTCTAAAATGGCTTTGTATGATTTAGTAATAGCAGTAGACATGTGCAATTATTTTTTTTTTTATTCGTTTTCCGTTAAAATTCGTTATATTCGTTCATTCGTTATCGTAAGAATGAACGAATGATTCGCTAAAAATTTTAACGAATAACGAATTATCGAATCGAACGAATATGAAAAACAACGAAAATCCGAAATAACCAAATTAGAAACAACGAAACTACGAAAGAAGAAAATCCGAAAAACGAAAACAGGAACAACGAAAATCAAAATGAACGAAAAAATTTGTACATTCGTAACTTTTTTTTTTGTTGTTGAATTAGTAATTTTCCGTGTCTCTTACAATGGCGCTGCTTAACGTGCTTCGAATGGATTGAACGAAAAAATTCGTACATTCGTAACTTTTTTTTTTTTTTTTTGCGATTCGTAATTTTCCGTGTCTCTTACAATGGCGCTGCTTAACGTGCTTCGAATGGATTGAACAAAAAAATTTGTACATTCGTAACTGTTTTTTTCGATTCGTAATTTTCCGTGTCTCTTACAATGTAATAATAGCATACACATTACATAAAATTATGAATTATTCTCCGATTACGAATCTACGAAAACAATGTTACGAAAGTACGAATAAATCAATCTTACGAAAGTACGAATGTAACTAAATCTACGAAAATACGAATGCGTCTGAATCAACGAAAAAATAACTCTTACGAAAATACGAATCGTTACGAATCAATGTCTAAATAGCAGTACCCTTCACAGGGAACATTTGAACTCCATAATTTGGAAGGGAGTCCAGATAGTTTTGCCCATATAGTGGTGACTAGGGATGAGCCGAACACCCCCGGGTTCGGTTCGCACCAGAACCTGCGAACGGACCGAAAGTTTGCACGAACGTTAGAACCCTATTAATTACAATGGACGCGAACGTTCAAAATCTAAAGTGCTATTTATAACGGCCAATAAGCATGTTATTCTCCTAAAAAAGGGTTTGGGGGCCCGGGTCCTGCCCCAGGGGACATGTATCAATGCAAAAAGAAGTTTTAAAAAGGGACGTTTTTTTCGGGAGCAGTGATTTTAATGATGCATAAAGTGAAAAAAAAAAAAGTGAAATATTCCTTTACATATCGTACCTGGGGGGGTGTCTAAAGTATGCCTGTGAAGTGGCATGTGTTTCACGTGTTTAGAACTGTCCCTGCAAAAAATGACATTTGTAAAGGAAAAAAAGTAATTTAACCACTTAAAGTGGTGTTGTACCCACATGTTTTACTTAATCTTATCCCATGCAGGTAATGTCACACATGCTCAAATGCCACACTAAAAAAATTATATCGCCCTAATTACCTTTATATTGAAATTTGTAGATGCACTTCCTGTCTCTCCTCCCGTGGGAGTAGGCGTGTTCATTGCCTTTCCCCGGCTCGCATTGTCTCCTGGGAGCTTAGTGTCAGGCTTCCCAAGATACAGTGTGGAACGCCGTCATGCTAAAGTCACGTGATGAGGGCGTGTCGAAATCGCCATTTCCTTGGTTATCTTCTTTGTATATGTTTGGTTGCCATCACAACGGGGCGGGAACTTTCGACGCCGCCGCCCGTTGTGGTGGCAACCCGGAATTTGACGGCGCTGCTCCCTGTTACCTTAGCATGCGCGGGAACGAGCGGTGAATGCCGGGAGCACAGCATTCGCCGCATCCTGGAAGTAATTGCTTGTGGGTTTCAAATGCCCACAAGCAAAATTTTTATAAGTTGTTGTAAATGACTAAATCGGCGATCCGGGGGTTGAAGAAGCAGCAGCAGGTGAGTGCTACAGTTAGTGTTTTGGCAGAAAACAATGACAAGAAAAAAAAAATATATATATAGGTCCGCGGAATCCCGCTTTAAGCCCCGGACCAATTGGCAGCCAAAGGACCAGGCCCCTTTTTGCGATTCGTCACTGCGTCGCTTTAACTGACAATTGCGCGGTTGTGCGACGTGGCTCCCAAACAAAATTGGCGTCCTTTTTTTCCCACAAGTAGAGATTTCTTTTGGTGGTATTTGATCGCCCCTGCGGTTTTTATTTTTTGCGCTATAAACAAAAATAGAGCGACAATTTTGAAAAAAATGCAATATTTTTTGCTTTTTGCTATAATAAATATCCCCAAAAAATATATAAAAAAAAATTATTTTCCTCAGTTTAGGCCGATACGTATTCTTCTACATATTTTTGGTAAAAAAAAAATCGCAATTAGCGATTATTGATTGGTTTGCGCAAAAGTTATAGCGTTTACAAAATAGGGGATTGTTTTATAGCATTTTTATAAATTTTTTTTTTTTTACTAGTAATGGCGGCGAACTGTGACATTATGGCGGTCACATCGGACATTTTTGACACATTTTTGGGGCCGTTGTCATTTATACAGCAATTTCAAAGCCATTGTATTTAATTTTTAGGGACTCATTAATGACGGGAATAGTACCACTGGATTGGCGCAGGGCAAACATGGTGCCTATATTTAAAAAGGGAACAAAGTCTTTACCAAGTAACTATAGACCTGTTAGTTTTACTTCTATAATTGGGAAGATACTGTAGAGATTAATAAAAGACCACATAGACGAGTTCTTGCTGGAAAAAAAACATTTTAAGCAACAGACAGCATGGGTTCATGAAAGACAGAAGTTGTCAGACAAACCTGATTTCTTTTTATGAAGAGGTAAGTAAATCCTTGGACAGAGGGGTGGAAGAGGTATACTTGGACAGAGGCGTGGCTGTGGACGTGGTATACTTGGATTTTGCAAAAGCGTTCGATACAGTTCCCCACACACGGCTCATGTGTAAGGTAAGGTCTACAGGCTTGGAAATATCGGTTTGTAAATGGATAGAAAACTGGCTAAAAGACAGAATTCAGAGAGTCGTGGTTAATGATTCTTACTCTGAGTGGTCTAAGGTTATCAGTGGTGTACCCCAAGGTTCAGTGCTGGGACCCTTACTTTTTAATATCTTTATAAATGATATTGGGTCTGGGATCAAAAGTAACATTTCAGTCTTTGCAGATGACACCAAGCTATGCAGTGGAATAACGTCCTTACAGGAGGTCTCCAATTTACAAGCCGACCTCAATGCTCTGTCTAATTGGGCGACTATGGGGCAGATGAGGTTTAATGTTGATAAATGTAAAGTTCTGCACTTGGGGGCTAAGAATATGCATCATACATACTAGGGGGAGTACAACTGGGGGGGTCCGTAGTGGAGAAGGATCTGGTGGTTTTGGTAGATCATAAGGTCAATAATAACATGCAATGCCAAGCTGCGGTTTCCAAAGCAAGCAAAGTCCTTTCTTGTATAAGAGAGGGATGGACTCCAGAGAGAGAGATATCATCTGTACAAATCATTAGTAAGACCTCATCTGGAATATGCAGTTCAGTTTTGGGCACCAGTTCTCAAAAAGGATATCGGGGAACTGGAGAAAGTGCAGAGAAGGGCAACCAAACTGATAAGAGGCATGGAGGAGCTCAGCTATGAGGAAAGATTAGAGGAACTGGATTTATTCACTCTTGAGAAGAGGAGAATAAGGGGGGATATGATCAACATGTACAAATATATAAGGGGTCCATATAGTGAACTTGGTGTTGAGTTATTCACTTTACGGTCAACACAGAGGACAAGGGGGCACTCTTTACGTCTGGAGGAAAAGAGATTTCATCTCCAAATACGGAAAGGTTTCTTCACAGTAAGAGCTGTGAAAATATGGAAAAGACTCCCTGCAGAGGTGGTTCTGGCCAACTCAGTAGATTGCTTTAAGAAAGGCCTTGATACTTTCCTAAATGTACATAATATAACTGGGTACTGACATTTATAAGTAAAGTTGATCCAGGGAAAATCCGATTGCCTCTCGGGGGATCAGGAAGGGATTTTTTTTCCCCTGCTGTAGCAGATTGGAGCATGCACTTTTGGTTTTTTTTTTGCCTTCCTCTGGATCAACTGTGGGTATAATATGGGGTTTATTGGATTGTACGATATATTTTATTTTTATTTATTATTTCTTTTTTTTTTATGGTTGAACTGGATGGACTTGTGTCTTTTTTCGGCCTAGCTAACTATGTAACTATGTAATCAGTGCTATTTAAATTCAGGTGTATGCTGTGCAGGAGGCACACTACACTGACTGAATATTTGGCAGATGACTGTGTTGCACAAATCAACTACACAACACCAGCAATGAGGGGGTAGTTTCAGACGTATACTGTGCAGGAGGCACACTACACCCACTGTAACAGCGCTAGGTTAGGAAGCAAAGCAAAGCTGACACTGTCCCTGCCTTTTCTTCTCTCTCCCTGAACACTACACCCACTGTAACAGCGCTATCTAAAGAAGTATAAAGCACAGCTGACACTGTCCCTGCCTATCCTGCTCTCTATGAATGCCGCACAACACTACACAAGGCTGCCGCAGTGGCGGCCTTATATAGTGTGGGGCGTGTACTAAACCCCCCTGAGCTATAATTGGCCACAGGCATCCTGCCTGTGGCCAATTATGGCTCTCCTCGCTGCCGGCGCTGTGATTGGCTAAGCATGCTGGGTCACAGTGCATGCTTGGCCAATCATCAGCCAGCAATGCACTGCGACTGGCGCAGTGCATTGTGGGCCGTTGGTATCACACGAATTTGATGCGAACGGCCCAAAAAGTTCTGGTTTCGACGACCCGACGAACGGCCGATGTTCGATTCGAACACCGGGCTCATCCCTAGTGGAGAGCTACTCCTGTTTTATCTTCTGTTCTCTACAATGTCTTTGTATGATGTAGTATTACTAGTACTTGAAACACCTGAACTCCATCATTTGGAGGAGGGTTTGATATACTTTTGACCATATACTGTAGTGTTGACTCACTCATGGTTTATCTTCTGTTGCCTATCTTCTATTATCTCTACAGAGCGTCTCCACTGACAGCTGCCCAACCCCTGCAGATAAAGGCCCGGTCCGCTCTATGAACAACCAAACTGTTAATTTTGACTTTGAACTCACTGGTTTCCCAGGAGTCCCTCAGAATTTCTATATGTTGATGTCATTCCTTTTATTTATTATGTACAACATAATGTTTAGCACCAACGGTGCTGTTTTCATTGTGATCATCCTAAAGGAGAAGTTGCACAAGCCCATGTACCTTCTAATCGCCAACTTAGCACTTTCTGCCTTTCTCTTCGACGCGGCTACCTTGCCCAAAATGATTGCCAAGTATTGGTTCGATGGCGGAAAAATATCTTTCCTCGCCTGCTTTGTGCAAATGCATCTGGTCCACTGGCTGGCTGTAATGGACTCTCTAATCCTCACAATGATGGCGTTCGACCGGTACATCGCTATCTGCAATCCGCTGAGGTATTCATCGACAATTACCTACAAACTGACCATGTATGTCTGCAGTTTTATGTGGTTCTGCTCAGCTACTATCTTAATAGACACAATAATAATTGCAAAATATCCATTCTGTGGTTCGAACAAGGTCGTGAGCTTCTACTGCAGCAGCTCAAACATCTTGCGCTTGGCTTGCGCCGACGTTACCTCTACTAGAACAGTTCTTTCCACTGTTGGCTTGGTGGTACTTTTTGGGACTCTAGCCCTCATCGTTTTATCCTACGTCGCCATCTTGTTTTCTGTCCTTTCATTGAAACATTGGAGCGGCTGGAGAAAGGCGTTTCATACATGTGTTACACACTTATTTGTCAATGCCCTGTTTTATGTCCCACGGGTCTTTGTCTACCAAGCCAGTTATCTAAAATTGGTCCTCAGTCCTGACCTGGGGGTCTTCCTCATTGTCTTACAATCCTATCTGCCACATTTAGCCAACCCTTTTATATACTGTCTGAGGACCGAGGAGATCAAGAACATTATTTACAGTACTTTAAAAGAAATATTAAATTGCAAGTATAATTGATGGCTTTACTATTTGTAATTTTATTTTGGTTTATTTGGTCAATAAATTGCAAGTTTTGTCTGCTTCTTCTTTTAGTCTACATTAGTTACAAGTTTTTTTCTTGACAATATAGCAGAAGTACTGTGTTAGCATTTGAATAATGCAGCAAGTTTGTAGGTTAACCACTTGCAGACCGGACCAATTTGCAGTCAAAGGACCAGGCCCCTTTTTGCGATTCGGCACTGCGTCGCTTTAACTGACAATTGCGCGGTCGTGCGACGTGGCACCCAAACAAAATTGACGTCCTTTTTTTCCAACAAATAGAGCTTTCTTTTGGTGGTATTTGATCGCCCCTGCGGTTTTTATTTTTTGTGCTAGAAACAAAAAAGAGCGACAATTTTGAAAATAAAACGCATTATTTTTTATTTTTGCTATAATAAATATCCCCCAAAAATATATAAAAAATATTTTTTTTAATTAGTAATGGCGGCGATCAGCGATTTTTATTGTGACTGCGACATTATGGCGGACACATCGGACATTTTTGACACATTTTTGGGACCATTGTCATTTATACAGCAATCAGTGCTATTTAAATGCATTGATTCCTGTATAAATGACCCTGGCAGTGAAGGGGTTAACCACAAGGGGGCAGTGTAGGGGTTAAGTATGCCTAGGGGTGTGTTTCTTACTGTTTTTATTGTGACTGCGACATTATGGCGGACACATCGGACATTTTTGACACATTTTTGGGACCATTGTCATTTATACAGCAATCAATGCTATTTAAATGCATTGATTCCTGTATAAATGACACTGGCAGTGAAGGGGTTAACCACAAGGGGCAGTGTAGGGGTTAAGTATGCCTAGGGGTGTGTTTCTTACTGTGGGGGGGCGTGGCTGTCAGCTAGTGAATGCTGATCTCTGCTCCAATCACAGGGAGCAGAGATCGGCGTCACTAGTTGCTAGGCAGAACGGGGAGATGCTGTCTATTTCCGCATCTCCCCGTTCAGCCTTCCCGTGAGACGATCGCGGTCCCCGCGGCGATCGAGTCCGCGGGACCCACGACCAGCCTCACATGGGTCCCGACCGGCGCGGGAGCACGCTGCTCCCGGTGCGCTCCCGATGGCACGGACGGCATTAAGGAGGGACTTATATATACGCCCTCCTGCCTGTCCGTGCCATTCTGCCGACGTATATCGTCGTTCGCCGGTCGGGAACCGGTTAAGTGATACCGTATATACTCGAGTATAAGCCAAGTTTTTCCAGCACATTTTTTTGTGCTGAAAATGCCCCCCTCGGCTTATACTGAGTCAAGCACTTTTCTGCAGCAGAGAATGACATTTTCCAACCCGATTTTGGGGCCCCAAATCTCGGAACCAGTGGTCAAGTCCTGGGGAAAAAAGTGTGGGAACTCCCACCCAAGATCCACTCGCCCACAAAAAAAAAAGAAATGATACGCTCATATGCACAAACGCTTCAAAAGTGGTATTTTTCATCCAATTTTCGTATTGTGTGTATGAAGCTTAACTGTTAGTACATAAAAAAAAACAATCCTCAATAAACATAAATACGGTAATTCTCTGAATAATCAGCATTCATTCAATTGTGCTTCCATGCAAATGTAAACATCATGTTCTGATCTTTATTGGGGAATGTTATTTTGTATATAGAGTGTTTATGTGGTGAGTTTACACTTTTCATTGAAAAGAGTTTGGATAACACAGGGTTAAACGGAGAGGTCATAAATGAACTGCACATTATCTGGTCAGAATGCTTGGGGAGATAGTGATGTGTTCCTGCTTAGGAGATGTATGTTAGCTTGGGGGGGGCTGCAAACTCTGCAGGGCTCCAACACACACTCGCTGCTATTCCAACCCTTCACATATTTCCACATAAACTTCCCTCCTGGCATTAAACTTTGCCAGGTATTGTGCTCAGCTTACCACCCCAAACTGATGTTCCTCCCTCAGCTCACCTCTCTCCCTGCATGTCCTGTGAGCAGAATAGCTGTGCTCCTCCTCTGGGTTCTCTCATCATATGGCACTGAAGATAGAGGAGGGGGGGAATTCAGCGGGACACACAAGGCAAGTATGCAGGAGACTGGGGGGGGGGGAGATGAGGAGACAGAAAATCAGGAGGGGCCGGGGGGGAGGAGCGCATCACGAGAGGTCTGACTAAATACAATCTCTTAGCAGCAGGGACCTGATCTACAGGTAGATCGAAGCAGAAGCTGTCATGGGGCCCCCTACTGGCAATGCCTGGCAATGCCTGGCAATGCCTGGCAATGCCTGAATGGTAAGGTGTGCGGCACTTACTATTGCGAGCTGTGTCGGCGGCTGCTGGTGTAGCACCTGCCACACAGTTTGAATACTTCAAAGTCTTGCAGGACACGGCTGCTAACGGGAACTGAGTTCCTGTTGTGGAAAAAGTACAGGAACTCCGTTCCCATGCGTTCCCGCAGGACTTGAGCCCTGCTCGGAACCACTTGGTGCTAGGAACCTAGGTATGCAAACCCAGTGGAACTATTACTACAACATATCCAAAGCTGGGGTTCCTAGCACCAAGTGGCCCCGAGATACGGGGCACCAAAGTTGGGTCGGAAAATTTCATTCTCTGCTGCAGAAAAGTGCTTGACATTTTCCGAACCGACTTTGGGGCCCCGTATCTAGAACCCCCTAGCACCAAGTGACCCCGAGA
Organism: Lithobates sylvaticus; assembly: GCA_028564925.1. NCBI lineage: Eukaryota > Metazoa > Chordata > Amphibia > Anura > Ranidae > Lithobates > Lithobates sylvaticus. The sequence continues at coordinate 620,302,514 of CM053027.1, read as the reverse complement.
TACGAGGCCCCAAAACCAGTCAACTGTGTCCATCTGCAGCAATGTCATTTCGGGGACCCTTTGAGTCCAGAGACCCCAAATTTTGGCTGCAGTTAGGGGGCATTTAGGAACCCTTAACCACCAAGTTTGAAGTTCTGGGGACCTATGGCTGCAAATGGGCACAGTGAGGCTGCAAATGGGCATTGTTGACCCTTTTTTCCACTTACAGTAGCTGCGCATTTCTCACCCTAGGCTTATACTCGAGTCAATAAGTTTTCCCAGTTTTTTGTGGTAAAATTAGGTGCCTCTGCTTATATTCGGGTCGGCCTATATATGGTATCTTTTATTGGCTAACTTAGGTTATTCAAGATAAAAGCTGTCAGGATGCTATAGATTTTTTTTTTCTTCAGGCTTTATACAAATGCAAGTTTGGAGTTTAATGCTGAATTCCAGGAAATCCAACGAGGTGCATGCCGCCTCGTGGACTGATCCTTTAATTTACAATTGACATTTTTACTGAGCACCAGGAGCATAGCTATGACTATACTTCTCGTACTCGAAAGCTGGGGAGCCTTCTGGTCTCAGCTCCTGCAGCTGCAGAGTCGCATGCAGCTGCTGTGTCCACTCCTCACCTCTTCCTGTCCAATCACAGAGAGCTTTGTATTAAAATAACTCATTAAATACAAAGGCTTCTGTGAATGGGGGGATGTTGTTTACAAGAAGACATCATCTCTCCTGTCAAAGCCCTGGGAGTGTATTGATAGTTGTACTCCTGTAGCACCACAAAACTCTCAGATGTAAATTAAAGAGATAACATGCACCTTGTTGGACTTAAGTCCTAGCCAACAAATTTTCAAAGTGTCTGGATTCCTGGAGTTCAGTTTTAAAGCGGTTGTATACCCGCACAAATTATTATAATTTTTTTAAACCTGTAAGACAAAAGGCATAATGTGCTAGTATGCATGGCATACTAGTTCATTATGAAATACTTACCTTAGAACGAGGCGTCTGCAGCTGATCCTGGTCACCGCCGAGGGAGCTGACATTTCCCCTTGGCGCGTCTATGCATAGCATACTAGCTCATTATGAATAACTTACCTGAGAATGAAGCCCCCGAAGCGACCCTCGTCCACGTCCTCCACCGCCGCCATCAATCCCGGAGTGACTTCCGGGTCTCGCCGATCCAGCGCTGTCATTCGCTGGAGCGGCGATGACATCACTCCCGCGCATGCGCACGAGAGCGGCATATCGTCGTGATCTCGGCATGCTCATTGCGCCTGTGCGCCGCTGTCTAAGGCGCATGCGTCGTAGACAGCGATGCCTCTTTTTTTCTAAATAGCTCCTAAACCATGTAGGTTTAGGAGATATTTATTGGACCTACAGGTAAGCCTTAATCTAGGCTTACCTGTAGGTCAAAGTGGTATGTAAGTTTTAATTTGTTAATAATGCATTCAGGATGTCATAGATCCCTTTTTCAGCCTTTATATTTATATGATTGTAGGGATGAGCCGAACACCCCCCCCCCCCCCCTACGGTTTGCACCAGAACATACGAACAGACAAAAAATTTGTGCAAAACATGTGAACACCATTAAAGTCTTTTAAGTCTAAATCAAAAGAGTTCATTTTAAAGGCCTATATGCATATTATTGCCATAACAAGTGTTTGGGGACCTGGGTCCTGCCCCAGGGGACATGTATCAATGCAAAAAAAAAGATTTTAACCACTTCCCGACCGGCGCACACAGATATACGTTGGCAGAATGGCACGTACAGGCAGGAGGGCGTATATATAAGTCCCTCCTTAATGCCTGTCGTGCCATCGGGAGCGCGCCGGGAGCGGCGCGCTCCCGCTCCGGTTGGGACCCCCGTGAGTCTGGTCGCGGGCCCCGTGGACTCGATTGGCGCGGGGACACCCGCGATCGTCTCACGGGAAGGCTGAACGGGGAGATGCCGAGATAAACAGCATTTCCCCGTTCTGCCTAGCAACGCCGATCTCTGCTCCCTGTGATTGGAGCAGAGATCAGCATTCACTAGCTGACAGCCACGCCCCCCCCCCACAGTAAGAAACACACCCCTAGGCATACTTAACCCCTACACTGCCCCCTTGTGGTTAACCCCTTCACTGCAAGTGTCATTTATACAGGAATCAATGCATTTAAATAGCATTGATTGCTGTATAAATGACAATGGTCCCAAAAATGTGTCAAAAATGTCCGATGTGTCCGCCATAATGTCGCAGTCACAACAAAAATCGCTGATCACCGCCATTACTAATAAAAAAAAAAATTATTAATAAAAATGCTATAAAACTATCCCCTATCTTGTAAACGCTATAACTTCTGCGCAAACCAATCAATAATCGCTTATTGCGATTTTTTTTACCAAAAATATGTAGAAGAATACGTATCGGCCTAAACTGAGGAAAAAAAATGTTTTTTTATATATTTTTGGGGGATATTTATTATAGCAAAAAATAAAAAATAATGTGTTTTTTTTTTCAAAATTGACGCTCTTTTTTGTTTATAGCGCAAAAAATAAAAACCGCAGGGGCGATCAAATACCACCAAAAGAAATCTCTATTTGTGGGAAAAAAAGGACGTCAATTTTGTTTGGGAGCCATGTCGCACGACAGCGCAATTGTCAGTTAAAGCGACAAAGTGTCGAATCGCAAAAAGGGGCCTGGTCCTTTGGCTGCAAATTGGTCCGGTCTGAAAGTGGTTAAACAGCCTTTTTTCAGGAGCAGTGATTTTAATAATGCTTACAGTGAAACAATAAAAATTAAATATTCCTTCAAATATCGTGCTTGGGGGGGGGGGGGGGTCACCTTAGTCTGGTATGGTATGGCCTGGTATGAATTTTGGGGGGGACCCACGCCATTTTTTTTTTACATTTTGGCGTGGAGTTCCCCTTAATAGGGCCTGGTATGGACTGGGGGGGAACCCATGCCGTTTTCTTTCTTAAAGCGGTTCTGCACCCATTTCATTTAGTAAATCTCTTTGCCTTCCAAATCAGGCAAAGAGTACTAAATGAAATGTTTTTTTTTTTTTTTTTTTTTACTTACCTTGTAATTAAAGACTTCCGGTATTCTTTCTCTGCGTCGATCGTCGTCACGCCGCACTGTCTCCTGGGATCTGGTGTCATTGATCCCAGGAGTCAGTGCGGGCATCTTCCGAAATCTCGCGAGATTTCGGCCACATCTTCCGAAATCTCCCGAGATTTCGGCCACATCTGCCGAAATCTCGTGAGATGTCGGCAGATGTGCCGTTACTGCGCACGCGCGAGTAACGGCGGTGCATGCTGGGCCATCTAAAGTTCCTGTGGGTGTTTCACATGCCCACAGGCAAGATGGCCCCCAGCACTAAAGAAGAAGACGAGGAACTTCATCGGACGAAAACCGGCGGCGATCGAGATGGAAGATGGAACAGGTGAGTCCCCCAATAAAGGTAAGCATCCTTTATATTCCGTCCCAAAAAAAAACCGCTTTAATTCTAACATAGGGTTCCCCTTAACCACTTCAATACACCTCAATACACTATATTATTTATTGTACACTGCACTATATACCCTGCACTGTATTATATATACTACACTGACTGCACTATATACTCTGAACTGCAGTATATATACTACTGGGCCTTGGGTGGTGGTGCCATAACACACTCACAGTTACTCTTGTTGGGCGCAGGAACAAGCCCTGCTGTTAAATATTATATCAGAAATTTTAATTACATGCCTCTGTTAAACAGGGGCAAAAAATTGGGCCTTGAGTGGTGGTAGTGGGCCTTGGGGAGGCATACAGACTTCACGGTGGTCAGTTGGTTCCCTTTAACCCAGCGAACATTGGATAGAGGCATCCAGGCTTGATGATTTCCATCCAATTCATGAAGATGTGCCAGCCGACACTGTATTCCTTGTAGAAGCAGTGTAACTCGGCCTCTATGTGTTCATTTTGCTGCCGGATGCTTCAACGGTGTTCATGAATGTAACGTTTCTCCATAGTGTGGCTATAGACTAGCCAGGTAGGGGAAAAAATGGATGTGTTTCTTCCTCACATAAGCATCAAAATAATGCTGCAGGCAGGCCAACCTGGTGATCCTTGCCCGAAAGTGGATGTTTCCTTGTAACAGGTATGCTTCCGCTGGGCTGTGCCTGAGCAATGGCTAGGTGGAGCACACTGGGTTCCAGTGAGGATGGGGACTCCTCATCGCTGTTCAACACCAGCACGTCCAGAGCATGAGATTCCCCTCCAGGTTCCGAACGGGCAACTTGGAGGATGAATGGAGCTTCCTCGCAGTAGTAGGAGCAACCATTGGTGCAGAACCCAGGAGGAGCCGTATTTGCAAGAGAGCTGGTACTGGTGAGTCCAGGATAGGCTGCCTGGTGTTGTCTGGGGAGGTCATGGTGGACAATCATGTCCAGTGCTGGTGGTGATGGGACCTCACCTAAGATGATCTCAAGAGGTAGGGTAGATGGAGATCCAGCCTCAGTTAGGCAGGGCAGTAGCTTGACCCTGGGTCCAGTGGGGGAGGCCATCCATATGGATTTTGAGGGGGGCCCCCACGCCATTTTTTTTTTTTAATTTGGCGTGGAGTTCCCCTTAAAATCCATGCCAGACCTGAAGGGTCTGGTATGGATATTTAGGGGGAACCCCATGTCATTTTTTTTTTAATTTGACCCAGGGTTCCCCTTAATATCCATACCAGACCTGAAGGGCCTGGTAATTGAATTTGGGGGGACCCCCACGCTTTTTTTTTATCAATGATTTTCAATTACTGTTCTCTGTTTTACAGGAGCCGGCAATTCATTATAGCCGCGAGTGATTTTAAATAGCTTTTTTTCCTGCAGAAATGACACTTTGTGCAGGGACAGTTATAAGCACGGGAAACATGCGCCCCTTTACATGCATACTATACACACCCCCCATGTACGAAATTTAAAGGAATATTACACTTTTTATTGTTTCACTTTAAGCATTATTAAAATCACTGCTCCTGAAAAAACGGCCATCTTTAAAACTTTTTCTTGCATTGATACATGTCCCCTGGGGCAGGACCCGGGCCCCCAAACACTTTTTATGACAATAATTTGCATATTAGCCTTTAAAATTATCACTTTTGATTTTGAACGTTCGAGTCCCATAGACTTTAATAGGGTTCTAAAGTTCACACGAGCTTTAGGTCTGTTTGCAGGTTCTGGTGCGAACCGAACAGGGGGGTGTGTTCGGCTCATCCCTAGATGTGTCCCCTAGCTGTACCGGCCAGGAAAAGATGGATATGAAACCGCAAGTGACAAAATCATTGTTGCTTCCGGTTTCTTTCTTTACAGGTGAGATTGAGGCATGGATTTGCCTCAACTCTCACACCACTCTCCATCTAGAAGTTGGCTGTTGTGGTCCAGGAGAAGAAGACCCGGGGTGGGTGGGGGGGGGGGCACATTGGGGGGGTGGGGATGATGAGGTGGCAGATCATTGATGGGTGCCTCGAGATTGTAGAGGAGGAAAGTGAGAGAGAGACACAACATCAGCGAGTCAGAATATCGTCCAGGGGCAGCTTGCAGAGTAGTGTGGAGAGCAGCCACCCTATGTCATTGGTTGGCACTGCCCCAGGGCTGCTCCACATAGCTCATCAGTCTGGACATCTTAAAATCTTCTACTCACGGTGCTGTAGTTGTTTGTAGCCTCTGTCTGCAGCATAATACGCGTGGTAAAGCTACAAGTCATTTGAGTACCACATGCATGAAGAAAACAAGATCCTTCACCACCAAGCTCAGTGGGAACAGTGCGGGAATGAAACTGGTTAGCAGCAAAAGGTCCACAGTCCTCCTCTTTTCTGCTTCTCTCTTCCCAATTTCCATCTTGTTTTGATATCTGTGGAAGTGATAGGGATGGAATACTGACAAAGGGATTGAGAGGCTTATGCCTTATGCATACACACGGTCACACAAAAGTTCTCTGAACTTTCGACCGTCAAGAACACGGTGACGTACAACACTACGACGAGCCGAGAAAATGAAGTTCAATGCTTCCGAGCATGTGTCAAATTGTTTCCGAGTTTGCGTAGCACGTCGGAAGAGGTAAAGACGATCGGAATTTCCGATAGGAACTTTTTCCATCGGAAAAATAGAGAACCTGCTCTCAATCTTTTGCTGGAGGGAATTCCGCCAGCAAAAGTCCGATGAAGCATACACACGGTCGCAATTTTCAACCAAGACCTCACATCGGACTTTTGCTGGTGGAATTTTCGAACATGTGTACAGGGCATTAGAGCACCTAAAGCAGGGAAGAGGGTCAGCAGGGGGGCTACACAGAGGAGAGCAAAGCGTAGGCTTGAGCCTTGCTATGTGAGTCTTCTAGTCTCACAATCTTCAAAAGCATTCCTAATCAAGCAGGTATCTCTTTCCCAGCTTCCGGAGGGTAAGAAAAAAATGTCACCTAATTATCCTCATGCCCAGTGTCTCAATGCTAACTTGGAAAAATTGCTGGCTTTACAGCTGCTCCTGTTCCAGCTGGTGAAATCTGTCCCCTTCCACAGGTTTTGGCCTATATTGCACCACAGTGGCAAGTACACAGCCACATTTTTTCACCCAGAAAGCCATCCCTGCCCACCACCATCATCATTGCTGGGGGTGAGAGGGAGACATAGGATAGACTTCCAGGGGTATGTTTCATCCCTCCCACACCCCAGTTCAAGGACCCCAGGTTTTAGGTGTAGCAATGTCCCGGGGCCCCTGAAGCCCAGTGGTGACCTCCAGAGTTAAGGACAGCTGACATCCTTCAGTGTAGAGTGGGTTACAAGGCATGGTGGGTGTCATGCAAGATGAACAGGTGGGTGCCAGACACTTTTTGAATGCAAACAGATTTATTGTTTCTTAAACAGAACTGTGGGAGAAAGGGTTAGGGCCAGTACACCCTTAGGTAGATGTAATGTTAATTGGCAGATTCTGAGACTTATATAGGTAGACAGCTATACTGGTGAAGGCCTCCAGCTGGACACCACTTCTGTAAAGGTAGGACTGCTGTCTCCTATGGCAACAATCTTGTAGCTGTTACTAACAGTAAAGATATTCAACTATCTGCAACACGAACAGTTCTCTTTACCCCACACTCACTCACGGTGGGTCTTCACTCAACAAGCTCCCAGTCTCTCTCACTAGACTTCAGATCCACTAGCCACTGGATCCCCTGAGCTCCTTCACTGTAGCACTCGGTATCTTCATCAAGCATCACTGCTGGGTCCCTGGCTTGGCACTCACAGATACTCTTCAAGCTTCACCCTTGCTGACACGCTAGGTCCCTGGCTTGGCACTCCACAAGCATCAACCTCTGCTGTCCCACTGGGTCCCTGACTTGGCGCTTGCTGATGCTTTCCCACTACTTCACCATCCACAGTTGGTGAGAAGTCTGTTCTGGTACTGGCCTCAGCTTACTCACAGTGGTCTCCAGTAGCAAAGTGTCCCTTTGAGGCAACCGCTTCCCCTCTACCTCTGACCAAGACTTGGTTCCGGAACTGTTACTTCTGGATGGACTACAAGCCCGAAGTCCCAACCTTGCACTACTTCTGGATAGGATCTCATTTAGCCTAGCAGCCAGATGTCCCCAGGATAGGCCTTAGGTTTCTGGCCTAGCAGCCCGGGCAATATGACACACATCCACCCAGACAGCGGTCCAGAACCCCGATCACCTGACCTCACCCAAATAAATAGGTTCTCCCAGCAGGCCAAGGGACCCAAGAAAATCCCTCCCTTTTGACTGAGACACCCCATTCATTCCTAATGTGTCCTTACAATGCCCTTGTCTTATCTAATGTCACCAGATACCCGGTCATCTAGTGACAGAAGAGAGAAGTGCAGCAATTTCAGAATTAGGGTGAAATCAATTGACCTCCTAACAATTGGCCAAGGCAACTATCACTTGGCAAATAAATTTAATAGCAACTCTGCCTAAACATCAGGGTCCTACATTGCCAAGGAAGGAGGGGGGGGGGGGGGCGTTACTGGTTGTCCACCCTTTTGGATAATATAGGAGTGGGAAAAAAGGGCAGATCTCATGCTGTTATCTCACTGCTACCATCTCCTTCCACCATTACTAGGTCCTGATACAGCTATTACTTCCTCTTATTGTTGCTGGTCTGACACCATATACATCTTCTGCCACTGCTGCTGGCCTGCCACGATTACTATGTCTTGCACCACTGCTGGCTGTTGTCTCCGTTGAAAATGCTACCAACTAAAGGTGCTTAAGTTCTGTGTATGGCCTTTGCAGAAAATGTATCTGGCTTTTTTATGTGAAATAAATACACCCTAATATTGATTTTTGTATTACAGATCTGCTATTTTCTCTCTTGTATAAAATGTGTCCTACAAAAAATTCTTATGTAGCGGTACCCCCATAGGGGCTGCTGAAAGCTGTGGTCCACCTGTCACCCTGTCCAGCCCGGCATTCACTTCTTCACTTCCCAATCACCTTGGAGACAATAAACAGTTCAGGTGCTTGTTTTTGTATTTTTATTGAAGGATTTGAACTTGGATAGGGATGGGAAGTAGAAAAAGCAATTGGTTGATTGAATATCAATCCATTGGGACAACTATACGCACTTGGCTACTCCAGTCTCCTCCAGCACATCTCCTGTTTGCAGACTGCAAGGCCGCGTACACACGATCAGACATTCCGACAACAAAACCGTGGATTTATTTCCGACGCATATTGGCTCAAACTTGTCTTGCATACACACGTCGCACAAATCTTGGGGGAAATTCCGAATGTCAAGAAAGCGGTGACATACAACACGTACGACGAGCCGAGAAAAATTAAGTTCAATAGCCAGTGCGGCTCTGCTGCTTGATTCCGAGCATGTGTGGAATTTTGTGCTTCGGAATTGTGTACACATGCTCAGAAATTTCCGACAACAAGTTTTGTTGTTGGAAAATTTGAGAACCAGCTCTCAAACATTTGTTGTCAGAAATTCCGACAGCAAATGTCCAATGGAGCCTACACACGGTCGGAATTTCTGACAACAAGCTCACATTGAACATTTGTTGCCAGAAATTCTCTCTCTCCTGCACAACACTTAACTCCAGGCACAGCTAGCACATGGTTAGTCCTAACTCTGACTCAGTCAGGCCTCAGCAACTGCCTTTTGCAGGCAGGGACCGCGGGTCCCTTTTAGTGTAGCAAAAATATAATAGAAAGTCTTTAGTGCTAGCTGTCATAAGGTGGACTACTGCTCCAGTAAGTCCTCTTCAGGCCCTACCAGCCCTCATGGCTGAAGCTGCCTGACTTCACTGCCCGTGACTGCCCGTCACTGGCTCCACACCCAGCTCTGACTGTTTCCTCTCTGGCATGCCTCTCCAGTCCTCCTGACTGCCCATGTCACTCACCAGCCCTCCTAGCTGCAAATCGGTGGTTCCCTCCTGAAGACTTGACCGGCAGTACTAGCTCCTGCTGTCCTCTCTGACTCCTCCCTGTGCCTCCTGTTCAGATCAATCATGAGTTCTTGAAGGGATCCATCCTACACCTGAGTCCCAGGCCCAAGGTCACCCTTCCCCAAAATAGGGAGAGCCATCCAAGGCCCCGACAGCCTAGTACTCCATCCTCAGTTCTTCCACCTGACAACTCCTCCCCAGCTGGGCTGACTCTGGGTATTTCAAGAAGGCCTGCCTCTTGGCAATCCTAGATGGGGATTGGTCAGGGCTCCCTGAGACACCCCAGACAGCTCAACCTCTCTTCCCAGACTCTCTTCTAGAATCCTCTAGAAGGAAAAGGGAGGTGACAGTGGAGTGATACTGTCTGTGAGTCACCAGCCTACTCTGAGCCACTCCCAGCCCACACAGATCAAAGCAAACAGGCCTAGCTGGAAGCTAGGTCTGCTTAAATGTACCTGCTCTCACTAAAAATCATACCTCTAGCACCTACCTAAGTAGAGGGTGCTACACTTAAAAATAGTCTATGGATACATAATTCCAAGTTGGTAATGGGGCTGCTAGGGCAAGGAAAGGGTAGGCCAGAGAGCTGGAAATGAAGACTTGAACTTGGGAGTGTTGGTGGTAGGCCAGCAGAAGTGCAGCAATGAGGACACTTGGAATTTACCAAGTCCAGTACAGCACAGAGCTGAGTTACAAGCCAAGTTCAGTAACAGTTGAGCAGGAAAGCACCAAATAATGAGTAGGATCAAGGTCAGGGATGAGCAACAGTTGGCAACATGCAGACAGTAAGGTACTGAATTGATACGCAGAATCTTGGTCAAGAGGCTGTAAAAGTGATCAAGTGACTGTAAAGCCACCTGGATCACCTTTACAAAACAGATGATCGCCAGCTGAAACAAATGGTACCAAGATCATGGCTGCAGCTTCAGCCATGATTTTGTAATAACCACTTGCTGACAGGACATTTAAATACATACATTGGTCAGCATGTGGTTAAATACTGTCTATGGAGCCTATAAAATGTTTCCTATTTATGTGAATAATAGAGATGGGCGAACAGTTTGAGCTGTGCAAAAGTTCGGCCCAAACTTCGCCTGTTTGCCCGTTCGGCGAACACCAGAATTTGCGGGTAGCTCGGTGGGATATTTGCCCGCTGAGCACCCCACAATGCACTGCACACTTCACAGTGCATTCTAGGGCCCTAATTGGTCAGGTGCAAGGCTTCGCCAATTATCACTGTCAGAGCCCTGATTGGAGAAAGTGATGATTACTTTCTCCATTCACAGCTCAGTGCTCATAGTCCCACCCCACACTATGAAAGGTAACTTCCCATATAAATCTCTTGCAGTGTGTTGGAGTGGAGGTAGATAGAGCAGGGCTCAGTTTGCTACTAACAGTTAGTGTGTTCTATTCACTTATTGTGACTCTGAGTCTAGAGCAGTGGCGGTGCGTGCATAGAGGGCGCAGGAGCGCCGCCCCCCTCTCTCCTGCACCGCTCTATCACCAATAGATAGATTAATGCATTGCATGAATCTATCTATTGTCACCGCTGCCGCCCCCTATTCAGGTGTCCGGCCCCTTGTCGGGCGCCGGGCATCTGAATTACAGCGGGGGGGGTGTTTTTGGAAGCGCCCTATTAGAGCTGTAAGCTCTAATAGGGGACCTGATTAGAGCGGTGGGCTCTAATAGGCTTCCATAAGTGTAAACAGCGGGCGCACTGCTGTACGTTCGCTGTTTACACAGTATTGTGTTAGAGAAGCGAATACATCGCTTCCCTAACACAGACCCGCCTCTCAGCCAATCAGGTTGCCGGGTCTGTTACCTGTCACCTGATTGGCTGAAGTCACAGGCGCTGTGATTGGACGCTAGGCGTCCAATCATAGCAGAAGACAGGAGGAGTGCGGGAGAAGACATCGGACGATGAGGAAACACCGCTCGCCGCCTGACGCCGTCACCAGCTTCACACCGAGACAAGGTAAGTGCAGAGGGCAGGCAGGGGGCACAGTGGCAGCACTTAAGGGGCACAGTGGCAGCACTTGGGGCACAGTGGCAGCACTTGGGGCACAGTGGCAGCGTTTGGAGCACAGTGGCAGCATTTGAGGCACACAGTGGCAGCACTTGGGGGACAGTGGCAGCACTTGGGGCACAGTGGCAGCACTTGGGGCACAATGGCAGCACTTGGGGCACAGTGTCAGCGTTTAATGGGCACAGTGGCAGCGTTTAATTGGCACAGTGGCAGCATTTAATGGGCACAGTGGCAGCGTTTGATGGCACAGTGAGGCTGTTTGTTTGCGCCCCCCCAAAAATTTTGAGCACCAGCCGCCACTGGTCTAGAGTGTTAGTTTAGTGTTAGTATAGTGTGTGAGAATAGCATGTCAGTGAGTGTGGTGTGTTAGTGGAGTGGAGTGGAGTGTTTAACAGAGCATTACATAACATGTAGTGCTGTATACAGTGCTGTATACCCTTTTTTTTTCGTTTGCTGTGTTTTTTTTTTTGGCTTTTTTTGTCCCCTGCCCCATTTATTTCTTTTAATTGTGAGCTGCAGTTTTTCTGACTGTGACGCTGCTGTTCCCCTTTTTTTAGTTTTTTAGTTTTTACATTTCTGTCAGCGACAGTCCTCAATTTAAAGTGCACCAAACACCACTTTTCCCACACTAAAGTGCATCCAATTAGACATTTCCCAGTATCTATAAAATGTGGTTAATAAGCCCCCCCATCATGTCTGGGAGGCCAACAAGGAGAGAAAGACGTTCCCATGCCACTGCGAGGAAGCCAGTAGTGTCCGTGTCCACAGGCAAAGGTGGACATGGCCTGTCCTAAGGCAGGGCACCTTTGTCTCTGTTTAGTGATGTTGCCCATTCTATCCAGCCACCGCATGTAGAGTAGGTGGTGAACTCGTTTTCTAAACCACCCTGATCTTTCTCATGCTCTTTTACCCAAATGGAGGCTAGTGCGCAGTCCACTGCAGTTGCCAGAGCAGCTTATTCTTCCTTAGTCCACAGCTACTCCTGCCATAACCCTAGCATCAGGAATGGAGGAGTCAGCTGAATTATTTGAACACAGCATCAGCCACTCACTTCTTGAGGATGCACAGGCATTACTTGATTCTGATGTTGGTTCTGAGGTTGAGGAAGGGAGTAACATGAGCCTACAGAGAGGGAAGAATGCAGATAAACATCAAATTTGCAGTAATTTTCCCCAGCCACAGCGTATTGCCAATTTGGTTCCAGTTATGATGAAGATGGAGGGGATGATGATAATGAGGTTACTGATGCGACTTGGGTGCCGGATAGAGCAGAGGAGGAAAGTGAGGAGGAGAAACAACCCCAACAAGGCAGGATGTCCTCTATAGGCAGGCATCATGGAAAAGTAAAGAGCAGCCATCCTATTCCATCAGATTATGGTGCTGTTATCTCCTGGCCCACTTCCCACAGTTCAGCTGTGTGGGCCTTTTTTAGCACATGTGCAGCCGATCGCACTGTTGCAATTTGCAATGTCTGCCACAAGCAGATCAATTCCATTGAAGCTCTGTACCATCATGTCGAAGGCTTGACTGGCACATGTCCACAATTTGGTGGTGCCAAGTTTCTTAAACAGGTACCCAGGTTTGCAAGATCTTCTAAAGCATACTAGAAGAGTTTATAGCCATTTCAGGCAGTCATACACAGCCAGTGTTCTGTTGGCTGAAATTTAGCGGGAATTCCACCTGCCCATAAATCGCCTGATTTTTAACATGCCCATCAGGTGGTACTCAACTTTGGCAATGTTGCAGTGGCTGCACATGCAGCAGAGGGCCATCAATGAGTACCTGTTTGAGTATGGCACAAGGACAGGCTCAGGGCACCTCTGTTTTTTTTTTTCCCACGCCAATGGCTGCTGATAAAGGATGCATACACTGTCACCATTTGCGAAGGGCGATAAGGATGGTGAACCATGACAATGCATTCATCAGTGACACAATCCCTGTTGTGTTCCTGCTGGAGCATACTCTGTGTGGCATTACGGACAGGGCACTCAAGGCAGAGCAGTGGGAGGAATGCGGAGGACATCCTTTCCTCTCAAAGCCCGCTTTATGCAGACACCATTCTTGCGACGCCACAGAACACACAAGAGGAGAGGGAGGAGGAGGATTCTGGCAGTTTTGGAGGCAAAGAAAAAGAGGAAGACATACGTCAAATCAAAAAGATATGGTTTTTAGTCCTCAGAAACCTTGGGAGTAGTACGTGGCTGGAAGGAGGCAGTTCCAGATGGTGTAATCCTCAGTGACCCTGAGGACTCTGCTTCTCATGCCTCCACAAACTTGCAGTGCATGGGCTCTCTTATTCTTCAAAGCCTGTGAAAGGACCCGAGAATTTGTGGCATCAAGGATTAGAATCATTATTGGTTGGCAACTCTCCTTCACCACCGTTACAAGGGGAAGTCTCGGAACTTATCCATCCGTCACAAAGGGAGAAGAGGATGAAATATCCTGAGGACACCTTAAAAAGTAGTTTATATAAAGCCTTTTTCAGGCTCTGGGAGGTTACAGTTTCATGGAAAAGCTAGTTTTGAGGCTTCTGTTGGTCAAAGGAGGAGCAGGGGAGAAGGGGGCCACCTCAGTAATGCATTTCAAAATGGTTTTAGTCCTTGGTGCCCAGAGCTGATCCCATCAGCAGTGTCTGCATCCTACGGTGGGAGATTATATAAGGGCGAAAATAGACATGGAGAACTTTCCAGTAGACGATCCACTGGGTTTCTGGGTCATGAAAACAGACCACTGGCCAAAACTTGCCCAGTAGAAAATTGAGCTGCTGGGCTGTCCTGCATCCAGTGTACAGGCATTCAGTGCTGCCGGAGGTTTTGTGACAGTTAAATAAGCACGTCTGTCCACAGACTCCGTTGACCAGCTGACATTGGTAAAAATGAATCAGTCCTGGATTAGCAGCAGCTATCAAGCCCCTGATGCCATTGTTGCTGATTAAGTGTTATTGGTATCTCAAATCTCCGCAAGACTGTCTAGGCTGCCTTGCTTTGTTGGTCTTGATTTTATCTTAAAGTAATTTTTTAGTATAGGTTTCATGGGCACATTTAACACCCAAGGACCAATGTTTCCACATCTGTTTGACAGGTGCATCAAATTTAAATTTTTTACAGCGAGGCCAATTCTTCCTTTCATCAAAAGTATCTCTAGAAGGTTATGGGGTGAAGGCACCAACAACACCTAAAGACCAATTTTTCCACACCTGTTTGACAGGAACGTCAAATCAATTTTTTTTACAGCAAGGCCAATTCTTACTTTTATCAAGAGTACCTCTATAAGGTTACGGTGTGAAGGCACCACTTACAACATAAGCCCAATTTTTCCGCACCTGTTACTTCTATCCAAAGTGTGTGAAAGAGACACCAGACTTTATCTAAAAAAAATGTTTTAATCTTGTCCTGAGTGTACTATAATTTGGCTTCTTCACATAAGGCTTCCTCACTGTGGTGCAAAACTTTGTTATTTCCATCAAAAGTCTGCCAAATGCCGCGTACACACGTGCGGACTTTTGCCGGCGGACCTAGTCCAGCGGACAATCCCGCGGGACTTTCCAGCTGGGTCCGCTGGACTTTCCGAGCGTGTGGACTTGCCCACACACGCACGGACTTCTCCAGCGGATAATCCGCCGGCCAAAAGTCCGCGGGACTTTTGAAAATGAACGGACTTGCCCACACACGGAGCAGTCCGTTCATTTCGAACGTAACTTCAGGTTACATAGCTAGCGTAGGCAGTAACTGCCTACGCTAGCTACGTAACCTGAAGTCACGTGCTAAATGAACGGACTTGCCGATGAGCGGCAAGTCCGTTCATTTCAAAAGTCCCGCGGACTTGCCCACTAACGGCGGGATTGTCCGCTGGACTGCCAAGTCCAGCGGATAATTTTAAAACAAAACTTAAAACTTTGGTCCGCCGGACTTTGGCGCCAAAAAGTCCGCCGGCGCCCACACACGAGGGGATTATCCGCTGGACTTCAGTCCAGAGGATAATCCCGCGGGATTGTCCCTTCGTGTGTACGCGGCAAAAGAGACACCATAATATATCCAAGAAATCTCTAATCTTGTTCTCAGTGCAATAAAATGTGACCTCATCGTACAAACCAAGCTGTTGTTTACTAAATAAAGAAAGATTGCAGGAAAGATCAATTAAAATGTCTTTCTTTTTTTTCTTTATCAATGTCAGTTTTGCTGCAGCAGGTTCTATACCTTGTACATTGCAGGCAGACTAAAGGGACCCCTTAAGCACTATATTTAAAAGGAAGTTTTCATTTTTATGGTTTTAAGCATCATTAAAATCACTCTTTTAAAAACAATCTTTTTTAAAAGGTTTTTATGCATTGATACATGTCCCGCAGGTCAGTACATGGACCCCAAAACGTTTTTAATGGGCAATAACTTGTATATAAGCCTTCATAATCGGGACTTTTGATTTTTCCTGTTCTGGTCCCATAGACTTCAATGGGGTTCACCACTTGGGTCTGAACTTTTGCGATGTTCGAGAGTTCTGGTGTGAACAGAACCGAGGGGTGTTCAGCCCATCTCTAGTGAATAATACACCCTTACAGTAATTGTGGATATTTAGCATGAAAAGTTTCATGCATTATTTTTAAAATGATGCCTATTTTATAGCTACAATGCTGTCTGTGATATTTAAATGTTGTTTTTTAGGATGCTGTGTGTCCTTTTCAAAATGCGGCCTACTCCAACTGCTTCAATGCAGATTTTGAGTCTGTGCAATATTTTCAGCTGTTGTCTCTGTTTATTTCCTGACAAAACCAGCCTTCTCTCTACCTTTTATATTGCAACCAAGTCTAGCTGCTTACATACTATCCAACCATTGGGCTTTATGTCTGGCTACTGTCTCTGCATTATGACTTTGTGATCTGTATGATTTTTGGCATTAGCACATGTCCCTCATGGCATTGCCAAGCTCCCCATGCCCTGTGATTGACAATCCCTTGCCTATTAGCCTTCAAAATGACTATAACTGATTTGTAAGACCTGTCCCCATTCCTCTTAACTTCATTCATTTTTTTTTTCTTTTTATTGTTTATCAGAATACAAGTAAAAAAAACATACAACGTCATAAAATATCATGTTGTGTCTTATAGTACATCTTCCCTCTCCCTCCCTCCCAACCTGCACCCGTCCCCCCCACCCACACCACCCAATCGTTAATTGTACATGTACTTCTCTTAGTTGCATAGCCATAAGGGGGGGGGGGCACCTTTAGGGGTAGAAGAAGTGTAGAAGAGAAGGACGTCCAGGGTCTAATAGGAAAAAAAAGAACAAAATCGAGGGGATGGCGGAGGACTAGATAGAAACTCTCCTCCGCTCCCCACCATCCCCTTATAGGGGACACCCCATCTCGTCTAACCAAGGCCTCCACATTCTTTCAAACTTTCCATGGTTACCTTGCCTAATACATGCCACTCTCTCACTCCAAACTATTGAATTGATAGTCTCAACCCAATTCTTCACAGTCGAGGGAATCTGCCATTTCTGTGCTATTAGTTTTCTCGCCTAAAAAACAAGCATCTCGACACTACTTTGGTGGCACCGGTCGGGACTCCAAGCTCCCAAATAGGCATGTCTTGGCCTCCGGTTCTAATGTGGTCCTAAAGGTTTTATTTATCCTATCTACTATCTCCACCCAGCACTTCAGGCACTTCCACACCATCTTAACTTCAGTAAGGTTTAGATTAAAGTTTGTAATTTACAATGGGTTCAACAAACGGCCTGCGAATTGAACTCAGGATGACTCGCTCATCCCTATTCAGGAGGTGCAGCAGAAGGAGGCTCTGCAGAGAGCTGTTGATCCTGTTTGGTAGACATGTGCAATTCGTTTCGTTTTTTTTCGTTTTTCGTTTTTTTTCGTTATTTTCGTTCGTTCGTTTTCGTACGAATGAACGAATCATTCGAATCGTACGAATCCGATTAACGAATCATTCGAATCGAACGAATCCGAAAAACAACGAAAATCCGAAAAAAACAAATTAGAAACAACGAATGTACTAATGAAGAAAATCCGAAAACCGAAAACGAACGAAAAAATTGTACATTCGTAACTTTTTTTTTTGTTGAATTGGTAATTTTCCGTGTCCCTTAAGCTGGCCATACACGGGTCGAATTTCGAAAGATCGTTCTTTTGAAAACCAGAAAATTCGTGCATTTTGTGATTCGATGATGCCACCATTGATTTCGAAATTCGACCAACCAAACCTTCCATTTCACCTCATGTTCCTACAGAAAAGAATTTTCTTGTCTGGGAATCTTCTTTTCTTGCACATGCGCATTTCTATTTCAATTACATTTCTCGCACGATTCTCCCATCATTGGTTCGAAAATCGTTCGTTTTTAAAAAAAATTTCCAACATGTTGGATTTTTTAAATTCGATGGCCGCACGAAAATCGGCCGTTGCTGCAGCCCACTAATGGTGCGAAATTCATACGAAAATTCTTACATAATATTTTCGAAAGAAAGATCTTTCGAAATTCGACCCGTGTATGGCCAGCTTTACAATGGCGCTGCTAAACGTGCTTCGAATGGATTGAACAAAAAAATTTGTACATTCGTAACTTTTTTTTAGATTCGTAACTTTTTTTTTTTCGATTCGTAACTTTTTTTTTTTTTTTTTCGATTTGTAATTTTCTGTGTCTCTATTTAACCAAAAAATTCGTACATTCGTAACTTTTTTTTCGATTAGTAACTTTTTTTTTTTTCGATTCGTAACTTTTTTTTCAATTCGTAAATTTATTTTTTTTGTTTTTTTCGATTTATAATTTTCCGTGTCTCTATTGAACAAAAAAATTCGTACATTCGTAACTTTTTTTTTCGATTCGTAACTTTTTTTTTTTTCGGTTCGTAACTTTTTTTTTCGATTCGTAAATTATTAAAATGTAATAATAGCATACACATTACATAAAATTATGAATTATGCTCCGATTACGAATCTACGAATGTTACGAATGTACGAATAAATACGAATGCATCCGAAAATTAAACTAACGAAAAAAACGAATCAACGAAAAAAAAATAACTCTTACGAATGTACGAATCGTTACGAATCCGAACAACGACGACTTACGAATCATCCCTATTCAGGAGGTGCAGCAGAAGAAGGCTCTGCAGAGAGCTGTTGATCCTGTTTGGTAGACATGTGCAATTTGTTTTGTTTTTTTTCGTTTTTCGTTTTTTTTCGTTATTTTCGTTCGTTCGTTTTCGTACGAATGAACGAATCATTCGAATCGTCCGAATTCGAATAACGAATCATAACGAATCGTACGAATCCGATTAACGAATCATTCGAATCGAACGAATCGGAAAAACAACGAAAATCCGAAAAAAAACTAATTAGAAACAACGAATGTACTAATGAAGAAAATCCGAAAAACGAAAACGAACGAAAAAATTCGTACATTCCCAACTTTTTTTTTTGTTGAATTGGTAATTTTCCGTGTCCCTCACAATGGTGCTGCTAAACGTGCTTCGAATGGATTGAACAAAAAAATTTGTACATTCGTAACTTTTTTTTCGATTCGTAACTTTTTTTTTTTTTTTTTTCGATTTGTAATTTTCCGTGTCTCTATTGAACCAAAAAATTCGTACATTCGTAACTTTTTTTTTTGTTGAATTGGTAATTTTCCGTGTCCCTTACAATGGTGCTGCTAAACGTGCTTCGAATGGATTGAACAAAAAAAATTGTACATTCGGACCTTTTTTTTTCGATTCGTAACTTTTTTTTTTTTTTTTCGATTTGTAATTTTCCGTGTCTCTATTGAACCCAAAAATTCGTACATTCGTAACTTTTTTTTTCGATTCGATTCGTAACTTTTTTTTCAATTCGTATTTTTTTTTTTTTTTTTTTTTTTTTCGATTTATAATTTTCCGTGTCTCTATTGAACAAAAAAATTCGTACATTCGTAACTTTTTTTTTTCGATTCGTAACTTTTTTTTTTTTTTTCGATTCGTAACTTTTTTTTTCGATTCGTAAATTATTAAAATGTAATAATAGCATACAAATTACATCAAATTATGAATTATGCTCCGATTACGAATCTACGAATGTTACGAATGTACGAATAAATACGAATGCATCCGAAAATTAAACTAACGAAAAAACATTGTACATTCGTAACTTATTTTTTTTGTTGAATTGGTAATTTTCCGTGTCCCTTACAATGGCGCTGCTTAACGTGCTTCGAAAAGATTGAATGAAAAAATTCGTACATTCGTAACTTTTTTTTTCGATTCGTAACTTTTTTTTTTGATTCGTAACTTTTTTTTCGATTCGTAAATTATTAAAATGTAATAATAGCATACACATTACATAAAATTATGAATTATGCTCCGATTACGAATCTACGAATGTACGAATTGATACGAATGTTACGAATGTACGAATTAATACGAATGCGTCCGAATTTCGAATAAACGAAAATTAAACTAACGAAAAAACGAATCAACGAAAGATAACTCTTACGAATGTACGAATCGTTACGAATACGAACACCGACGACTTACGAATGTACGAATCGTTACGAATCCAAACAACGACGACTTACGAATGTACGAATCGTTACGAATCGATGGAAACGAAAAAAACGAAACGAAAATAAACAATTTTTTTTGTTGTGCACATGTCTACTGTTTGGTGTCCACCACTCCATGTAGAAAGTAGTAAATCTGAGATATCAACATTTACAATTTCATATTCAGCCAATTAAGCTCTGAGCACAAAGAAACCTCCTAACAAGCAGCTCCTCTCCTGGGATGATGAAGTTTGCTAATTGTCAGCAGTTCCCCCCCCCCACAGTAAACTTGTTTGGCTCCTATCTCCAAAGGCCACAGTCACACTGTACTTGTATATAATATAAAGGTGCAGGAGATGCAGAACACACAATGGGAGGCCATCAATGGGAAGCCTGAAGAAGATGCTTTGTGAGTGAAGAGTTTGGATCTCAAGGGAGCATCTTGTGTCTTCTGCCTCACGTTGAGATTTCAGCAGATAGAAGAACAGAACGACACATACCTGCTGGGACCAGAGTGCTTCCCCCGACTTCCACATCAGAGGAAAGAAATCTTCAGTCACCATGTTCCATGCTGTGATATGAGGTGAGAGAGACAATAAATAGACATGTGCAATTAGTTTCGTTTATTTTCGTTAAAATTCGTTATATTCGTTCATTCGTTATCGTAGGAATGAACGAATGATTCGCAAAAAATTTTAACGAGTTATCGAATCGAACGAATACGAAAAACAACGAAAATCCAAAATAACCAAATTAGAAACAACGAAACTACGAAAGAAGAAAATCCGAAAAACGAAAACAGGAACAACGAAAATCAAAATGAACGAAAAAATTCGTACATTCGTAACTTTTTTATTTTTTTTTTCGATTCGTAATTTTCCGTGTCTCTTACAATGGCGCTGCTTAACGTGCTTCGAATGGATTGAACGAAAAAATTCGTACATTCGTAACTTTTTTTTTTTTTTCGATTCGTAATTTTCCATGTCTCTTACAATGGCGCTGCTTAACGTGCTTCGAATGGATTGAACGAAAAAATTCGTACATTCGTTTTTTTTTTTGCGATTCGTAATTTTCCGTGTCTCTTACAATGGCGCTGCTTAACGTGCTTCGAATGGATTGAACAAAAAAAATTCGTACATTCGTAACTTTTTTTTTTTTTTTTTTCGATTCGTAATTTTCCATGTCTCTTACAATGGCGCTGCTTAACGTGCTTCGAATGGATTGAACGAAAAAATTCGTACATTCGTAACTTTTTTTTTTTGCGATTCGTAATTTTACATGTCTCTTACAATGGCGCTGCTTAACGTGCTTCGAATGGATTGAACGAAAAAATTCGTACCTTCGTAACTTTTTTTTTTCGATTCGTAGTTTTCCGTGTCTCTTACAATGTAATAATAGCATACACATTACATAACATTATGAATTATGCTCCGATTACGAATCTACGAAAACAATGTTACGAAAGTACGAATAAATCGATCTTACGAAAGTACGAATGTAACTAAATCTACAAAAATACGAATTTCAAATAAACGAAAATTAAACTAACGGAAAAACGAATCAACGAAAAAATAACTCATACGAATCGTTACGAATACGAACACCGACCACTTACGAAATTACGAATCGTTACGAATCAACGGAAACGAACAGAAACTAAACGAAAATAAACAAATTTTTCTATTGTGCACATGTCTAACAATAAAGTCCAACGCAAAGCTCGTTCCACCAGAAATACTCCACATTATGAACAGGTGCATAGGGAATAGTCTGCACCTTTCTGTACCTGGCAATGTGCCTGGAGAAAGGGGGGGGCTGGGACTTATAGTTATTATTGTTGGTCCCCTATTTTGTATCCCTTTAAAATGGAACCAAGCTCTCTCAATCAACATTAAAGCGGTTCGGCACACATTTCATTTAGTAAATCTCTTTGCCTTCCAAATCAGGCAAAGAGTACTAAATGAAATGTGTTTTTTTTTTTTTTTTTCCACTTACCTTATAATCGATGACTTCCGGTCCTCTGTCTCTGCGGGGGGTGGGCGGGGTCTCTGCGTCGATCGTCGTCACACCGCACTGTCTCCTGGGATCTGGTGTCATTGATCCCTGGAGTCTGTGCGGGCATCTTCCGAAATCTTGCGAGATTTCGGACACATCTTCCGAAATCTCGCGAGATTTCGGACACATCTTCCGAAATCTCGCGAGATGTCGGCACATCTGAGATTTTCGGAGAACGTGAGCTGCACTTTGCCGTTACTGTGCACGCGCGAGCTCGGCGCAGTAACGGCGGTGCATGCTGGGCCATCTAAAGTGCCTGTGGGGTTTCACATGCCCACAGGCAAGATGGCCCCCAGCAGAAAAGCAGCATATAAATTATTTTATTGGAGGAAAACCGGCTGCGATCGAGATGGAAGATGGAACAGGTGAGTCCCCCAATTTAGCTATTAATCCTTGGCATATTCCCCAAAAAAAAAAAAAAAAACACAGTGCAGAACCGCTTTAACCACTTGCCGACCGGCGCACGACGATATACATCGACAGAATGGCACGTACAGGCAGGAGGGCGTATATATACGTCCCTCCTTTAGCCTGTCCGTGCCATCGGGAGCGCGCCGGGAGCGCCGCGCTCCCGCGCCGGTCGGGACCCCCGTGAGTCCGGCCGCGGTCCCCGCGGACTCGATCGCCGTGGGGACTCCCGCGATCGTCTCACGGAGCGGCTAAACGGGGAGATGCCGAGATAAACAGCATCTCCCCGTTCTGCCTAGCAACTAGTGACGCCGATCTCTGCTCCCTGTGATTGGAGCAGAGATCAGCATTCACTAGCTGACAGCCACGCCCCCCCACAGTAAAAAAAACACCCCTAGGCCTACTTAACCCCTACACTGCCACCTTGTGGTTAACTCCTAAACTGCCAGTGTCATTTATACAGAAATCAATGCATTTAAATGCATTAATTGCTGTAAAAATGACAATGGTCCCAAAAATGTGTCAAAAATGTCCGATGTGTCCGCCATAATGTCGCAGTCACAAAAAAAATCGCAGATCGCCGCCATTAATAATAAAAAAAAAATTATTAATAAAAATGCTATAAAACTATCCCCTATCTTGTAAACGCTATAACTTCTGCGCAAACCGATCAATAATCGCTTATTGCGATTTTTTTACCAAAAATATGTAGAAGAATACGTATCGGCCTAAACTGAGGAAAAAAAAATGTTTTTTTTTATATATTTTTGGGGGATATTTATTATAGCAAAAAAATAAAAAAATAATGCATTTTTTTCAAAATTGTCGCTCTATTTTTGTTTATAGCGCAAAAAATAAAAACCGCAGGGGCGATCAAATACCACCAAAAGAAAGCTCTATTTGTGGGAAAAAAAGGACGTCAATTTTGTTTGGAAGCCACGTCGCACGACCGCGCAATTGTCAGTTAAAGGGGCCTGGTCCTTTGGCTGCAAATTGGTCAGGTCTGAAAGTGGTTAACTGCTGTAGGTAAAGTCTAGTCTACCCAAAAGCAATGTGGTAGAGACAAGGTTAGGCACAGGAAGGTCCAGAGTTCAATGGTAGCAATACGGTGCAACAGGGGCCAGCTCAGTGGAAGCGCGGTGACAGCAATACGGTGCAACAATAACTATTTAACAGAATCAGAGAGAAAACAACAGCACAGAGCAAGAAGTTACTGAACTACTCATATAAGATGCTCTTGTTGGACCAGTGAGGGATTCTTGCAGAGCAAGACAGTGAAGTGGAAGGTGGAAAAGGTGAGGACTAAGCATTTCCTGGGTCCAGAGTGAGGGAAGGGAAGTCCTTTGCAGCCCATTCGGGTTCACGCAGGTCGAAGGCAGCAAAGGGTCTACAAACGGGATAAAAGGGGAGTCTCTGTGTCTAGATAGCAGCTCACAGCTAATAAAGAACTACAAGTCACAACAGTTCCAGGAACTCTTCTGTCATTATAATGTCCTCTGTAGAAAATTCATTATTCTGAATTTGAGTAGATCATAGGCTTTGAGCAGAACTCTAGTCAAAAGTTAAAATGACATGTAAGATGCAGTCACTCACCGCAGGTATTCTTGGCTGTGTCTGCCTTGTAAGAAATAAATACCGTATTTATCGGCGTATAACACGCACCCCAAGTTTAGGAGGGCATTTTAAGGAAAAAAAGTTTTAGGAGGGAAGTTTAGGGAAAAAAAAAAAACGTACATTTAAGCGTCGTTTGCAGCTTGCCCAGCGTCGTTTGCAGCCTTGCCCAGCATCGTTTGCAGCCTTGCCCAGCGTCGTTGCAGCCTTGCCCAGCATCATTGCAGCCTTGCCAAGCATCATTGCAGCCTTGCCCAGCATCATTGCAGCCTTGCCCAGCATCGTTGCAGCCTTGCCAAGCATCATTGCAGCCTTGCCCAGCATCATTTGCAGCTTGCCCAGCGTCGTTTGCAGCCTTGCCCAGCGTCGTTTGCAGCCTTGCCCAGCGTCATTGCAGCCTTGCCCAGCGTCATTGCAGCTTGACCAGCGTCATTTGCAGCCATGCCCAGTGTCATTTGCAGCCTTGCCCAGCGTCATTGCAGCCTTGCCCAGCGTCATTGCAGCCTTGCCCAGCATCATTGCAGCCTTGCCCAGAGTCATTGCAGCCATGCCCAGGGTCATTGCAGCCATGCCCAGCGTCATTGCAGCCATGCCCAGCGTCATTGCAGCCATGCCCAGCCTCATTGCAGCCTTGCCCAGCGTCATTGCAGCCTTGCCCAGCGTCATTGTACCTTGCCAGCGTCATTTGAAGTCCGGTCCGGGTTTAAATTTCCCGCCGCCGAGACTCTCTGTCGCGCGCGCCGCCGAAAAAGACCGAGGCGCGGCCGAAAAAGACCGAAGCGGCCCCGGAAAAGGCCGAGCCGACTGTTCAGCTCCGCTCGCGGTCCCTCCTCCCTGCTGTTTCCGGAGCGAGCGCAGGGAGGCGGGACTACGAGCAGAGCCGAACAGTCTGCTCGGTCTATTCCGGAGCGGCTTCGGGTTTTTTTCGGCCGCAATTCGGTCTTTTTCGGCAGCGCTCGCTATTTTTTTCGGCGGCGCTTGCCATTTTTGACATTTTTGACATTTTTTTTTTGGGGTATCGGCGTATAACACGCACCCACGACTTCCCCCCGATTTTTAGGGGGAAAAAGTGCGTGTTATACGCCGATAAATACGGTAAATGAAAGTGCAACTCCAGTTAACATTGTTTAAGCAGTTATAGCAATGTTTGTTTTTACATTTATTTATTTTTTTTTTTTTTGCAAAAATGGTTTAACCACTTCAGCTCCGGAAGGTCCCCCCCATGACAAGGCCTTTTTTTTTTTCTTGCTATTCAGCACTGTGCTGTTTTAACTGGAAATTTTGCGTCCATGCAACACTGTACCCAAATAAAATGTATATAATTTTTTTAAACAAATAAGGATTTCTTTTGGTGGTATTTGATCACCTCAGCATTTTTGTGTATATATATATATATATATATATATATATATATATATATATATATATACATATATATATATATATTTATATATATATATATATTTATTTATTTATTTATTTATATACAGAATCTCACATAAGTAAGTACACCCCTCACATTTTTCTAAATATTCTCTTCTATCTTTTCATGTGACAACACTGAATAAATGACACTTGTCTACAATGCAAAGTAGTGATTGTACAGCTTGTATAACAGTGTAAATTTTCTGTTCCCTCAAAATAACTCAACACACAGCCATTAATGTCTAAACTGCTGGCAACAAAAGTCAGTACACCCCTAAGTGAAAATGTCCAAATTTGGCCCAAAGTGTCAATATTTTGTGTGGCCACCATTATTTTCCAGCACTGCCTTAACCCTCTTGGGCATGGAGGTCACCAGAGCTTCACAGGTTGCCACTGGAGTCCTCTTCCACTCCTCCATGACAACATCATCGAGCTGGTGGATGTTAGAGACCTTGTGCTGCTCTACCTTCCATTTGAGAATGCCCCACAGATGCTCAATAGGGTTTAGGTCTGGAGACATGCTTGGCCAGTCCTTCACCTTTACCCTCAGCTTCTTTAGCAAGGCAGTGGTCATCTTGGAGGTATGTTTGGGGTGGTTATCATGTTGGAATACTGCCCTGCGGCCAGTGGCGTCTCCAGCTTTCATATTTAGGGGGGGCACATGGGGGGACAGGGACAAAAGTAGGGGGCAACTATAAAATGCAATTTTACTACGATCCCCAGGGTGGCAGAAAACAAGAGATATATGTCACCAGCATATCAAGAAAATATAAGGGTCCAAAGCAGTGGGAGAACTATCAGGGTTGCAAAGGTTGCTTGCCTCCGGGCCTTGGTGTTCTGCCACTGTGGTGTTCCCCAGCCTCCTCTTGCTGTCCTGCCCCTGCTATTGACAGTGCTGGTCTTGCATCTGTGTCCTTGGCAGTGGCAGCAGTCTATTAGGACCTAGTGCTGGTGACATTATGGGTGCATGCAGGGGAAGGCTGGCACTATTGGTTGTAGAGAGCCGAGCCCCCAGCTGGTCACCTAGCAGCAGTAATGTTGTATAACCTTCTCTGTTGACATGCTGATCGGGATGTGATCCAGGTGATGCTCCCCGTCAGATCTAATAAACACAGTATTTATTAGCATCAAGAGTACAACCACATCCACCGTATGTTCAGCAGCCATGTGGGCTCTATGCCTGTAAGGTGTGGGCTCTATGCCTGTAAGGTGTGGGCTCTATGCCTGTAAGGTGTGGGCTTTGATCAATAAAACCACTATGATATTTAACACTAGGATTTGACTAGGAGCATCACCTGGATTGCATCACGATCAGCATGTCAGAGAAGGCTGCACTGCTGCTAAGCAACCTGCAGGGAGGTCAACTGTCTACTCTACAACCATTAGACATGGGCTCGGGTGTGTTTGAAATCCCACTTGCCCGATCCCACCAGGAAGCCGACACTGCACACGGCTAATCACAGGCAGTGATACATTCCTGATCTGTGCAGCTGCAGACCGGGAAATGTCTCACTGCTTGTGCTTAGCGCCGTGCAGTGTGGGCTTCCTGACGGGCTCGGGCATGTGGGATTTTGCCCTGCCCATCTCTAACAACAAATTGTGCTGGCTCTTCTGTACATTAGCCCCATAAAGTAACCAGCACTGGGTTCCAATGTGCCACTGCTGCCATGGAGACAGAGACCAGCGCTGTGAATAGCCAGGACAGCAACCCTGGTAGTTCCACCACTGGTCCACACTGCAAGGATTCCCCCATCCACCTATAATGTGTAGATGGGAGAATTGGATCACTAGTTAAATGAAAAAAGTGATCAATGTATGGGCTGCCTAAGTGCTAAGACCAGCCATAGGCAGTTTAAATCTCAGCTGGTTGAGGTTTGAACCATTAATGAGCAGGCTGAATGTACCAAGTTGATCGATTAAATTGGGAACAACCAGCCTGACAGATAATCTTATGATTATCACTAGTGGTTGCTATAGCCACTAGTGATAATGACTGTTTGTTGGGAGAATACAATTTCTGGGCAGAAAGGATATTCCCCTGTCACCACTGTCTGTGTTAATGGGGGAATCATGCAAGTTTCTTTCCTGCACTCTGTGGATGCAGGAAAGAAATTTGAATAGTCTATTACCTGCCTAACTGAAAGTGAAAGTAAGTTGTGAAGGTCTTGAAAGAACAGGAGAGGGGGAGCGACAGATGGGGGAGAGAGGGGATGGAGATAATGCAGTTCAGTGATTACAGTGTACTGCAGTGCACACACTTACCCACGGGTCCAGGCTAGAAGAATACTCCCCCTCTCAATAGAGACTGTGTTACTCCAGCGGAAGCCTGAGTAAGATGTGGCGCATCTGCTACGGATGCAAACAAAAAGAAATTGCCTTTTTGTAAAAAAAATTTGGGTGTTTTTTTGGGGGGGGGGGGGGGGGGCACATGGTGGGGCACAGCATCATTTTGGGGGGGGGTCAGGGCCCCCTCTGCCCCCCCCTAGGGACGCCATTGCCTGCGGCCCAGTCTCTGAAGGGAGGCGATCATGCTCTGCTTCAGTATGTCACAGTACATGTTGGCATTCATGGTTCCCTCAATAAACTGTAGCTCCCCAGTGCCGGCAGCACTCATGCAGCCCCAGACTATGACACTCCCACCACCATGCTTGACTGTAGACAAGACACACTTGTCTTTGTCCTCCTCCCCTGGTTGCCCCCACACACGCTTGTCACCATCTGACACCAAATAGGTTTATCTTGGTCTCATCAGACCACAGGACATGGTTCCAGTAATCCATGTCCTTAGTCTGCTTGTCTTCAGCAAACTGTTTGCAGACTTTCTTGTGCATCATCTTTAGAAGAGGCTTCCTTCTGGGACGACAGTCATGCAGACCAATTTGATGCAGTGTGCGGCGTAGAAAGAGAGGAGAGGAATAGTGCCCCATCATTGCTGTCAGTGAGAGGAATATTTCCCCATCATTGCTGTCAGTAAAAGGTTTAGTGCCCCATCATTGGTGTCAGTGGGAGGAATTTCTGGGGAAGCCATGGAGGCCAGCGGGGCCTCTCCTGCTGGAAGCTCGCAGCCATCTCCTGGACTGTCGGGTGACATGCTTGCCCCTGTGCAAGCCATGGCTGGTGATCTCTCTGCTGCTGGTGAGGATGAAGGCTCGGAGGCCATTCGGGAGCGAGTGGTGGCCGCGATTAAGGTCCTAAATAGGGAGAGAGACGAAGCTCTGCAATCTGAGAGCAGATCAAAGAAGGATGAGCAAAGAAGTGGGACTTTATATGAGGCACGTGGTTGCAAAGGAAGTCAATTGGTAAACATATTGGAATTTTTATTGATTACCCTGTCAGCTCTTGCCCTTCACTCCAATTTCACGTCCTGGTTGTCTTCACTCACCCCCTCATTCTTTCCCCTCCCGAGCAGTCAAACTTTGGTTGACTCCCTATTTTAACCCACATCTAGGTTGCCTTGTGTTTCCATGCCTGTCCCGGTTGATGCTTGTGGGGCGCGTCAGGCGAGCTGTCTGCCGCGGCTCCTGATGTGGGGTACTTTGCTATGGATGGCTTTGGTGCCCGGTACTACACCACCACCACATGAACTATGGAAAAGTCAACAGGTATTTGGTTTGGGGGTTTCATACCCCACCATTATACATGTTTGCCTACATTATACCATTTAGGCCCAATTTAAGCCCAATCTTTTACTTATAGATACATCTTGTGCTCGCTCCTGACGAGTGGCCTCCCAGCCACAAAACGCGTAGAGCTGCCATACACTAGGTTTTCAATCAACCCTATCTGATTACCAAGTTTACCTTTAATATTATATTATGGGACCAAGAAGTTCATAGGCTTTGCAAGTACCACTAGACATTACTGCTTTATTCAATATTTATTTCGGTGAACTTTGGAAGGTTTTTGCTTGCCACTGTATGTGATATTATTTTATGACTTTATGTACTGTATTATTGCATTATCATTATATTATTGCTATGTGTAGTTGTATTTCAGGGCAATCAATAGAAATTCCAGTATGTTTACCAGTTTACCTCCATTGCAACCACGTGCCTCATATAAAGTCCCACTTCTTTGCTCCTCCTTATTTGACATGACAAGGGATGGAAATGTGTGACCTTACCAGTGTTGGTCATCTTACTTTAAAAAAGTAATTCGTTAAGTTACAAATTACTTCTCCCAAAAAGTAATTGCGTTAGGAACTCAGTTACTACATTGGAAAAGTAATTAGTTACGCAGCAAAGTAACTGTGACTTTTTTTTTAAATATTCTATACGTGTAACTAAGGGGCGGGTCTAGTATTACTGTAACCAAGGGGCGCATTTATTATTATTGTTATATATCGTGTAACCAAGGGGCTGCTCTATTATTACTCTAACCAAGGGGCAGATCTGTTATAGCGTGTAAGCAAGGGGCGGGTCTATTATTATTATATCGTGTAAGGGGTGGATGGCTACTAGACATGTGCAATTCGTTTCTTTTTTTTTCGTTTTTCGTTTTTTTTTCGTTTTTTTCGTTCGTTCGTTTTCGTACGAATGAACGAATCGTTCGAATCGAACGAATCCGAAAAGCAACGAAAATCCGAAAAACCAAACAACGAAAATCCGAAAAACAAAAAAAGGAACAACGAAAATGAACGAAAAAATTTGTACATTCGTAACTTTTTTTTTTGTTGAATTGGTAATTTTCCGTGTCCCTTACAATGGTGCTGCTTAACGTGCTTTGAATGGATTGAACAAAAAAATGTGTACATTCGTAACTTTTTTTTCGATTCGTAACTTTTTTTTTTTTCGATTCGTAACTTTTTTTTTTTTCGATTCGTAAATTATTAAAATGTAATAATAGCATACACATTACATAAAATTATGATTTATGCTCCGATTACGAATCTACAAATGTTACGAATGTTACGAAAATACGAATCAACGAAAAATAACTCTTACAAATGTACGAATCGTTACGAATACGAACACCGACGACTTACGAATGTACGAATCGTTACGAATCAACTGAAACGAAAAAAAAGAAACGAAAAAAAAACGATTTTTTTTCGGAAACGAAAAAAACGAAACTAAAATAAACAAATTTTTTTGTTGTGCACATGTCTAATGGCTACAGAAGAGGGCGAATGTTAAATTAATGGGCAGAGCTCGATATATAATAATAATAATAAATGTGCCCCTTGGTTACAGTAATACTAGACCCGCCCCTTAGTTACACGATAGACGCCACTTGCAGAGTAGCACGAGCATCAGGAGCGTGCGGCATCGCCTCGTACAATTACATGTTAACTGCGCCTGCGCGGTGTAGAGTTCACTCAGAGCTGTTTAGGTTCGCCAGTTTTCGTAAGCTCCGTAGTCCTTCGTACTGCGCAAGCGCTGCGCCTGCGCAGTACAGGGGGGTCCTTAACCGGCGGGGGAACTTTTTCGGCAGGACACCAGAATTACACTACTGCCATCTAGTGGCGGTAGATGTAATTGCGGTAATGCCGCCCAAGTAGTGGGAACTGCATTACCATGAGGGGAAGAGTAATCAGTTTACCCTCTAAAGTAACTGCGTTAAGTAACTCCGTTTATTTTAACTCAGTTACTTACATCACTGGACCTTACCAGGCCACAGTTTCATTTAAAGTCCCAAAGGATGGAATAATTGGCTCTACCAGGCCATGCGTTCATATAAAGTCCCTAAATATAATTTTCCTCTTCAATACAAACTGAGAGCAGAGCTGAAGCGTGTAGGAAGGCAGCGTGAGGGCTCGTATAGCCCGAACCGTGGATCAATGGATTTGGGAATTAGACATGTGCAATTCGTTTATTTATTTTTTGTTTTTCTTCGTTATTTTCGTTTGTTCGTTTTCATACGAATGAACGAATCGAACGAATCCGATTAACGAATCGTTCGAATCGAACGAATCTGAAAAACAACGAAAATCCGAAAAAAAATAATTAGAAACAACGAATGTACGAATGAAGAAAATCCGAAAAACGAAAACAGGAACAACGAAAATGAACGAAAAAATTCGTACATTCGTAACTTTTTACTTTTTTTTTCGATTCGTAATTTTCCGTGTCTCTTAAGCCCCATACACACGCGCGGATTATCCGAGGACCAGGTCCGTCGGACCATGTCCGTCATGCTTTGTCTGATGTTGGTTTTGCGTACACACGGTCAGACAAAGTTGTCGGAAAATCCGATCATTCTGAACGTGGTGACGTTTGTTGCCTACGACGGGACTACGTAGAGGCTAGTAGCCAATAGCTTTGGTCTTGTAATGTGATCTGAGCATGCGTAGCACTTTGTCCGGTCGGACAACGCTACACACGATCGGATTTGGTGTGATCGGACCGTGTTGTCGGCAAATCTATCCAGCAGGAGATAGGACTTTGTCCGTCGGACAATCCGACGTACACTGTCCGATGGTGCCTACACACGGTCTGATTTTTCAACAACATTGTCCGATCGGACAGAATCCATGCAAAAATCCGACCGTGTGTATGGGGCTTTACAATGGCGCTGCTTAACGTGCTTCGAATGGATTGAACAAAAAAATTCGTACATTCGTAACTTTTTTTTTTCGATTCGTAACTTTTTTTTCGATTCGTAACTTTTTTTTCGATTTGTAACTTTTTTTCCGATACGTAACTTTTTTTTCGATTTGTAACTTTTTTTTCAATTGGTAACTTTTTTTTCGATTCGTAACTTTTTTTTTCGATTCAAAATTTTCCGTGTCTCTTAAAATGTAATAATAGCATACACATTACATAAAATTATGAATTATGCTCCGATTACGAATCTACGAATGTTACGAATGTCCGAATGCGTCCGAATGCGTCCGAATTTCGAATAAACAAAAATTAAACTAACGAAAAAACGAATCAACGAAAAAATAACTCTTACGAATGTACGAATCGTTACGAATACGAACACCGACGACTTACGAATTTACGAATCGTTACGAATCAACGGAAACAAAAAAAAACGAAACGTAAATAAACTAATTTTTTTCGGAAACGAAAAAAAACAAACGAAAATGAACAAATTTTTTTTGTTCTGCACATGTCTATTGGGAATTTAGCTGGCTAAAGTCTGGGTGGAACACCAGGGGGCCATTGTGTCCATGATGGAAGGAAGAGATAGGCCTTTCAAGGAGAAGTTTGGCAATGATTAAAGTTTTGCAGTGATGGCAAAGATGAAGGTGGAGGAGGAGACCCCCTGTTCTGACCCCCTGCCCCTTCGGGTAGAGGTAAGCAGCCCCATGTCTTCCCATGACTCAGGAGGCATGCTGAGGGCCATCCAGGCAATGGAGTCTCCTATGCAGGGGGATCAGTTGGCGCTTGGTGATGAGGATATAACTGATGATTTGCCTGATAATGTCAAGCCCAAGCAGGGGATAAAACTGTTTTTTGTACCATTTAACACTATGAGTAATGCTGAAAGTGTGCCCAGTGACAATCACGTTGCTAATGCTATGTGCAGCAATGCTGTTCCTGCTGATGCTGCAGTGCAGGAAAAGTTACATTTAAAAAATGTAATTTCTGTAGAGGAACTACAAGTGTCAGCCCAACCGATTAACCCTCCTTTAAGCTGAGTCCAGAGCTGTTTGCCCCACAGCTGCTGAAGACTCTACAGCTCAGCTTCGGGAGACAGCTGGGTTGGCAGCAGAAACTGTGACTATTCCTGATGGGAAATTGAATGTGTGTGTGACTGATAGCAATCGTGCCAATACAAGTGTGATGGACAATCGTCACAGCTCAGTCCAAGCAATTAATAATAATATACAGACTAATGTGACATCAGTGTGGGGCCTTGGACCCGATAAGCCTACATTTGCTCAGGTGGTACGCTGTGCTCCTGGTAACTCCACTTCCAAGCGGGTTTTCCCCCTACAAGATTTACGCACCCCAGGATCTGGTCTTGGGTCTCTGGCTTCTGCTGGGGGTTCGAGACGAAATGAAGTCATTAGACATGTGCAATTCGTTTTCGGTTTTTTTCGTTATGTTCGTTGGTTTTCGTTAGACATGTGCACAACCAAAAAATTCGTTTTTTTTTCGTTTCCGTCGATTCGTAACGATTCGTAAATTCGTAAGTCGTCGTTGTTCGTATTCGTAACGATTCGTACATTCGTAAGAATTATTTTTTCGTTGATTCGTTTTTCCGTTAGTTTAATTTTCGGACACATTCGTATTTATTCGTACATTCGTAACATTCGTAGATTCGTAATCGGAGCATAATTCATAATTTGATGTAATTTGTATGCTATTATTACATTTTAATAATTTACAAATCGAAAAAAAAAAAAGTTACGAATCGAAAAAAAAAAAAGTTACGAATGTACGAATTTTTTTGTTCAATAGAGACACGGAAAATTACAAATCGAAAAAAAATAAAAAAAGTTACGAATCGAAAAAAAAAAGTTACGAATCGAAAAAAAAAAGTTACGAATCGAAAAAAAAGTTACGAATGTACAAATTTTTTGGTTCAATATCGAAAAAAAAAAAAAAAAGTTACGAATCGAAAAAAAAAGTTACGAATCAAAAAAAAAGTTACGAATGTACAAATTTTTTGGTTCAATAGAGACACGGAAAATTACAAATCGAAAAAAAAAAAATAAAAAAGTTACGAATCGAAAAAAAAAGTTACGAATCGAAAAAAAAAGTTACGAATCGAAAAAAAGTTACGAATGTACTAATTTTTTTGTTCAATTCATTCGAAGCACGTTTAGCAGCGCCATTGTAAGGGACACGGAAAATGACCAATTCAACAAAAAAAAAAGTTACGAATTTTTTTTTCGTTCGTTTTCGTTTTTCGGATTTTCTTCATTAGTACATTCGTTGTTTCTAATTTGTTTTTTTCGGATTTTCGTTGTTTTTCGGATTCGACTGAATCGTTATTCGTACGATTCGAAGGATTCGTTACGATTCGTTATTCGTATTCGTACGATTCGAATGATTCGTTCATTCGTACGAAAACGAACGAACGAAAATAACGAAAAAAACGAAACTAATTGCACATGTCTAGTTTTCGTACGAATGAACGAATCATTCGAATCGTACGAATCCGAATAACGAATCGTAACGAATCCGAAAAACAACGAAAATCCGGAAAAAAAAATTTAGAAACAACGAATGTACTAATGAAGAAAATCCGAAAAAATTCGTACATTCGTAACTTTTTTTTTTTATTGAATTGGTAATTTTCCGCGTCCCTTACAATGGTGCTGCTAAACGTGCTTCGAATGGATTGAACAAAAAAATTTGTACATTCGTAACTTTTTTTTCGATTCGTAAATTATTAAAATGTAGTAATAGCATACACATTACATAAAATTATGAATTATGCTCCCATTACGAATAAATACGAATGCCTCCGAAAATTAAACGAATCAACGAAAAAATAACTCTTACGAATGTACGAATCGTTACGAATACGAACACCGACGACTTACAAATGTACGAATCGTTACGAATCCGAACACCGACGACTTACAAATGTACGAATCGTTACGAATCAATGGAAATGAAAAAAAAACGAAACGAAAAAAAAAACGATTTTTTTTTCGGAAACGAAAAAAACGAAACGAAAATAAACAAATTTTTTTGTTGTGCACATGTCTAGTAGTCATTCCTAAATAGGAAGGTGGCTGAATCCCTCCAGCACGGCGTGCGGTGGTGGACTTGATTTTTGGAGATGGGTTTTAGGTCAAACGATCTGTATGCCCTAATACATGTAGCTGGGACACGGAATATACTATTAGCTTCACCAAGCCAGAGGGTCTTGACCTGTTCTGGGAGCGATATGAGGCTCGGTGCAGGTCAAGACCTGAATGGGAAGGTCTGGCCCCAGTTGCAGTTTCACAGAGGTCAACAGTGAAAAAGATCACAATTATTCTCACTAATGAGAGCGTCCCCGCTCGGGATCTAGAGGTCTGGTTAAACATTTATGGTGAGGTTTTGACTAAGCCCAATAAAATCCTTTATGAACGTAACATCTGGACTGGGGGTTGGTCGGTAACACAGTCAGGTTGGCCAGGGATGGGAATGTTGTCCGTCACCTGCCCTCCTCAGCTTTTATAGGGAGGGATAGGATGACTATTGTCTACCCTGGTCAACTGAAGCTGTGTCATCGATGTGGAGAAAAGGGGCATTTGAGCTCCTTCTGTTCATCCTTGATATGTTCAGTGTGTCGGGGTCAGGGTCATGTGGCTAAGGACTGCACCGAGATGATAAGGTGCAACCTGTGTCAGCGCCTTGGTTACCCCAACAGCCGATGTCCTGAGGCCTGCCACAATATGGCGAAGGAGGTAATAGATGACCTTTTGAGGCTGGACAGGTTGGAGGGTGAGGCCCGTGGTGTGCCATCCTCCTCTGCGATGACCTACTCCCCTGGTCCTGTTCAGCATCCCTCCCAAATTCATGTGGCCACCCCTCCTGTGTCTGTAAGTACTCCTTCTGTATCTGTCTCCGTGTCCCCCCAGCCTACTGTACCTGCTACTCTTGTGTCAGAACCTTCCAAGTCTGTGCCCCTTGAGTCAGTCAGCCCCCGTGTGTCTTCCCCTCCTAAGTCTGACTTAAAGGAAGCCCCCCCCCCACCAGGAGTGATAGCAAGTACTAAAAAGGGTGCTTCTTCTTCCTCTGTCTCAAAGAAAAAAGCAACAGATGAGAGCATCTCTGAAGCTGACCTGCAGTACCTGGAGGAGAGAAGGAAGGTCGGGCGGGTGGCGGAAGAGGCAGGCAGTGAGGACGGAACTGGGTCGGGAGGCTCCAGTGCCTGTCTCCAACCGTCATAGGGCCTCTAAGTTAGATATTTCCTCATCTGGGTCTTCTTCGGGGGAAAAAGTTCAGATTCAGAAATGGAGTTGGAGGCATCCTCAAGAAAGAGAGAGGCTTCCGGTGATGAGCAGCAGAGGGGAGCTAAGAAACAATCCACCAAATAACCCAAATGGTGGTTTCCCCCTCCGTTAAAAGTGGTGACAATAAATGTCGCCAGCATTAAGTCAGTAAGAGCTCGTTCTATGGCCTTCTTTTTATTCAGCCAATTAGATGCTGAAATTTTATTATTTATTTATAGACTCAGGCAGATATTCGTATGGCCAAGAGAGACTGGAGGTATGGTCCATCTTACTGGTCTTTTGTGGCCAAGCATTATGGCGGTGTTGTTTAAAAGCGGCATGGTAACTGTCCGGTGGATTATTGAGGTGGAGATGAGATATGGTCTTAATGCCGCTTACACGCGACCGTTTTTTCCGTCGGAATAAACTCTGACGGTTTTTCCGACGGAGTTCCGATGGAGTTCCGCTGAAACTGTCTTGCCTACACACGATCACACCAAAGTCCGACCGTCTAGAACTCGGTGACGTACAACATGTACGATGGGACTAGAAAAAGGAGGTTCAATAGCCAGTAGCCAATAGCTTCCTTCTCGTACTTGCTTAAGAGCATGTGTAATTTTTTGGTCCGTCGGAACAGCATACAGATGATCGGTTTTCCCGATAGGAATTGATTCCCTCGGAAATATTTAGAACATGTTCTATTTCTAGGTCCGTCAGAATTTTCGAAAAAAAAAAAAGTCAGATGAGGCCCACACACAATCGGAATATGTGAGGCACGGAATGTAAGACTGCAGGGAATGGAATGCAGGGCCGGGCATGACAGTGGTGACTAAGGGCTACAAAGGGTTAATGGTACATTCAGGAGAGGTGAACAGGAAGGGGTTTGGCTGTGGAGGTAATTTTGGAAGGAAGGGGAGGTCTGATATAAAGGTGGGGGGTGGAGTCAGGTGGTCACTTTCAGAACTGTAACAGACGGAGGAGGCAGTTTTTTATCACTGCTCCTTCACTTTGAGACATCATGGCGAATGTGGAGAAGATACTGAATTCCTTGAGAAGGGCCGCGGTGGTGAAGGGGGCGGCGTGGCTGCGCAGGCTAGTGGGGACACTGACAGAGGAGGAGGGGGGATCGCAGGATGGCGGGCGGCAGCAGTGCGCGCGGAGGTCTCGGCCTCCGGCGCGTTTTTCACCTGGGCCTTCTCCTCGGCCACCTCGTGTCACTCGGAGCCCGGGGGAGGACAGATCGAACCCCCCTGCGAAGCGGGCACAGCCGGAGGGAGCAGGCCCCGGGCGGACAGAACGTTTTCAACCGATCGCGGGGGCGGGGCCACCGGCCGGATTGGCACGGTTTCGAGGCCTGGAACCCGTAGCAGCATCGTCGAGAGGGGGTCACCGGCAGGGCCCAGCACGGCAAGAAGGATCGTGGGGGGCGGGGCCACCGGCCTTAATGGCGCGGTTTCGCCTCCTGGAACCCGCAGCGCCAGTAGAAGAGTAGTGGCAGGACCGAGCACGGCGCGGGGGAAACGGCGGAGTAGCGGGCCTAGAGGAACAAGCAGCAGGAGCAAGGGACCGGCTCAGACTGCGAGGGGGCGGGGCTTACCGGAGGGACGTTCGTCGGGTGGGAGGGGCGGGCAGCAAACAAGACGAGGAACGTCTCCCAGGTCCGGTGTGGAACGCCGGTCTGGGGTTGATGAGACAACACCAGACAGCCGTGAGTCATCGCCATCTGTGGACGCAGCTGCCGTGGTTCACTCACCCGGGGGGCTGTCGGAATCGCCTAAACGTGATCAGGAGGAACGGTCGGAAGGCGAGATCTCGGACGAGGAGGAACCACAAGCACGAACCACGAGCAGCAGACCGGCTGTGGGACGACCTCCTGGTAAGCCTGGTGAGTCTACTAACCCATTGTCTATATCCAATGCATTGTAGGATTTGCTGGGGGTGATCAGGACGAGTACAGTGGAGTCTGGGGTGCAAGTGGCAAGTGCGGGGGTAAGACGGCGGACCGGCCGGTGTCGGGGGTCTACCCTGGCGGGGCCGAGCCCGCTGGTCAGATGTTAGATTTACTGGAAGGTTTACGGGCGCTGGTGGGTAAATTTGGGGGAAATCAGGGTCAGCACGGACAGGTGGCGTCATGGACAGCTGCGGGGATTAGTTCGCCTGTAATGGGGGCCCGAGGGCACCAGGGAGGTGGAGCCCGCTACAGTGTCAGAGGTAGGACAGGCCAGTGCTGAGGCAGGCCTGGATGGCGTGGTGGACAAAGGTGACAAGGAGCCGGTGGCAAGGGCGGATTTGGTAAGGATTGCGGATGCGGCAAGGTGCGAGTTGTATGTGTGCTTTGAGGGTCCGCTGGGGGCACACCTGAAACAGGAAGTGCGGGACAAGATTGGCAAGGGTGAGTATGTGGAAATTTTCTCCCTCCTCCCGCTAGAGAAGTTTAACCTGGACACGGTGAAACCTGATAGCTCCAAAAAGGATGATGAAGAAAAGCGCAGGTATCAGCTAATACCGCGCCAGGCATTTGCCATTTTGGCTAGCGTCATTGGGGAGAAGAACCCCGAGCACTGCTCGGCGTTGTTTTGCTATATGGATGCCATTGGGGAAGCATACAGAGTATATGGGGGAGTAGCCTGGCTGCGTTACGACGAGCAGTTCAGGCAGCGTAAGGCAGTTAGGTCTGAGCTGAGATGGGATCACAAGGACATCAGCCTCTGGATGAGGCTTATGTCCTCGGCACGGGCCCCACCTCAGTTTCTTCAGGGGAGGGGGCGGGGGTACGCCGTCCTCAGGACTGCCGGCCGGAAAGAAGTGTGGAGTGTGTTGGCAGTTCAACGAGGGTGCTTGTTAGTACGGGGGAATGTGCAAGTTCAAGCAGGAATGTTCAGGATGTGGCGGAGCCCACATGCTGTCCAGGTGCTTTAAGAGAGGAAAGCGGACCGGAGACACTGCTCAAAAAAGGGAGGACGCCGGTGATGGTGGAAAGGATGCTTCCTTTTCTAAGTAAGTATCCGGATAGGGTGGCGGCTCGTCTGCTGGCCCTGGGTTTTAGGGAAGGTTTCCGGATTCCTTGTTCCTTGGCAGTGATACCGCCAGTGGCGAGGAATTTGAAATCGGCGTTATTACACCAGGGGGTGGTGGACGAGAAGCTGGGCAAGGAGGTGGCCATGGGGCGCATGGGGGGCCCATTCCCACACAAGCCATGGCCTGATTTGGTGGTCTCACCATTGGGAGTGGTTCCCAAGAAGGAGGCTGGCAAATTCCGCCTAATACATCACTTGTCCTTTCCAAAAGGAGGGTCGGTTAATGATTTCATTGACCCTGAAGCATGCACGGTGTCGTAAACGTCTTTTGACGCGGCGGTGCGATGGGTAAGGAAGTATGGGCAGGGGGCACTTATGGCGAAGGCAGACGTAGGATCGGCATTCAGGTTGCTGCCGGACAGTTTCAAGCTGTTGGGGTGCCATTGGCGGGATCAGTTCTATGTGGATAAGTTCCTGCCCATGGGTTGCTCTATATCGTGTGCTTTCTTTGAGATGTTTAGTTCCTTATTGAAATTGGTGGTGAGGGATGTGTCGGGCCTGGAGTCAGTCATCCACTATCTGGATGACTTTCTGTGCGTGGGACCACTTGCCTCCACTGTGTGTGCGATTATTTTGTCAACGTTGCAGCACATCGCAGGCAGGTTTGGGGTCCCTTTGGCGGCTGAAAAAACGGAGGGGCCGACTGAGGAGTTGAGTTTCTTAGGGATCGTCATTGATTCCAAGGCTATGGAGTGTCGATTGCCCAGGGACAAGTTGGACGACTTGCAAAGGGAGATCAGGGAGATACAGGGGCGGCAAAAGGTTCAGTTGAGGACGTTACAGTCGCTGTTGGGCAAGCTTAACTTTGCTTGCAGGATCATCCCTATGGGGAGGGTCTTTTGCTGACGGCTGTCGGCAGCTACAGCGGGGGTAAAAGTGCCTACCCACTTCATCTGCCTGAGGCGCGAACATAGGGAGGATTTGCGAGTCTGGCATGACTTCCTATCCGGCTATAATGGCCGGGCCATGTGGATGTCTGGCCCGGTGAGCAATTTTGACGTGGACTTGGCCACCGATGCAGCAGGCTTGCGGGGTGCCGTTCGATAATGTGGTTGTTGTTGTACATACATGTACAACATGTTGTTATTTTCGTTCCAGATGCAGGTTATCCACGCCTTGTCTGGATCTTAGGGCACTCTTATGTGTGTTGGGGTGCCAGGAGAGGAGATGTGAGACCGAACGGCAGACAGCTGGGTATTTCCAGGCGGGAGGCTTACATAAGATGGCTGGGCTTTCCGGGTTTAATGTGGGAAAGAGTTAATCGGGAGGTTGAGAGGTTTGATCTCAGGCACAGGCCCCCAGATGTTTTGGTTATCCACGCGGGCGGGAATGATCTAGGTCTACGGAAGGTTAGGGACATACTGGCGGACATAAAGAAGGACTTACTTCCCAAATACCGTATTGGTCTGGTCCGACATCGTGGCCAGAACAGTTTGGAGGTGGGCTAGGTCGATGCAGAGTATCAATAAGACTCGGATACGGGTTAACAAAGTGATCGGGAGGTTTGTGGTCAAGAATGGCGGGATAGTCATTAGACACCGGGAGTTGGAGATCAACATTGGTCTCTATTTGAGGTGTGATGGTGTTCACCCCACTGACGTGGGAATTGACCTTTGGTCCATGGGTCTTCAGGATGGGATACAAAAAGCTCTAAGGGTGGGGTGGCCCTCAAGGTCGAGGTAGTCCCCCTTTCAGGCTGTGGCTGTGTTTTGGTGGTCTTTGACGGTGACGGTGAATCAGAGGTGATCTGAAATGGGTGGGGGGCTCATAGTGTATCTGCCCCTCCTGGGTATTCCTGAACGGTGGAGGGAATACTTGTTTGTTCACTGACGGAAGGTTGTCTCCGAGAGTTCCCAGTTGGAGGCCTGGTAAAATGTGTAAATGGGTACCGCAGTGACCTTGTTGCTTAGCAACAAGTTTGTTACCATCAGAGATCACCAGATTTGGTTTTACAGTTATATCGTGTTATGTTTATGTTTGTGTTTATGGATTTATATATATATATATATATATATATATATATATATATATATATATTTATATTTTTGGTTGGAGTGTATTTCATTGGTTAATAAAAATAGGCTGTTATGGCCATTTTACTCCAAAAAGAAGGTGTGGGCTCATCTTTTATAAGGGAAGGTAAAATGGTTGAGTATTGTGGTCATGGGTTATAGGATAAATGGGGACATTTAGGCTACACTGGTCAAGTGAGGCACGGAATATAAGACTGCAGGGAATGGAATGCAGGGCCGGGCACGACAGTGGGGACTAAGGGCTACAAGGGGTTAATGGTACATTCAGGAGAGGTGAACAGGAAGGGGTTTGGCTGTGGAGTTATTTTTGGAAGGAAGGGGAGGTCTCATATAAAGGTGGGGGGTGGAGTCAGGTGGTCACTTTCAGAACTGTAACAGACGGAGGAGGCAGTTTTTCCCACCCTCCCTCCCTATTGTATGGTTTGTGGTTTTGGGTGTTTCTGCTTTTATTTTGTATTTCAGGTATCGAGGGAAGGAGTCATGACAGCAAATTGGACCCGAATGTTGGCAGTGTTTTGGTGGTCTTTGGCGGTGACGGTGAATCAGAGGTGATCTGAAATGGGTAGGGGGCTCATAGTGTATCTGCCCCTCCTGGGTATTCCTGAACGGTGGAGGAAATACTTGTTTGTTCACTGACGGAAGGTTGTCTCCGAGAGTTCCCAGTTGGAGGCCTGGTAAAATGTGTAAATGGGTACCGCAGTGACCTTGTTGCTTGGCAACAAGTTTGTTACCGTCAGAGATCACCAGATTGGGTTTTACAGTTATATCGTGTTATGTTTATGTTTATATATATATATATATATATATATATATATTATTTATATTTTTGGTTGGAGTGTATTTCATTGGTTAATAAAAATAGGCTGTTATGGCCATTTTACTCCAAAAAGAAGGTGTGGTCTCATCTTTTATAAGGGAAGGTAAAATGGTTGAGTATTATGGTCATGGGTTATAGGATAAATGGGGACATTTAGGCTACACTGCTCAAGTCCAACCGTGTGTACGCGGCATTAGATGTCCTTGTGGGAGGGCAGGACCTGCGTCTAATTAATGTTTATGGGCCGCACACAAAGTGGGACAGGAAATGATTTTTTACAAGGATCAAACCATTTCTTTTTACATCCCGGCAAGTGGTCTTTGGAGGTGACTTTAATACAGTAACCAAGGACAGGAAGGACTTCAAGGACAGGCTGGGATATGATAGCGTTTTTTTAAATAGTATGGTTAGGGATGCTGGTCTTGTGGATGTGCACATTAAGCACCTCCCGGATGACACTGGGTTCACCTTTTTAAGGAGACCTCTGCTTTCTCACCCCCAGTGGTGCAGGCAGTAGAGTTCTCTGATTACTGTATTCTATCTGTGGTCCTGAATGCCTAAGACGCCCCTCAAAGAGGCAAAGGCATCTGGAGATTGAATTACATTCTTCTCAAGGAAGAACATGTTAGACAATCCTTTGAGGAGTTGTTTCAGGCACAGGTGACCATTCTGGACTTTTGTAGCAACTGTTGTGGAAAATTTTATTAATGTATGTTGTTAGATGCCCCCCAGTGTCGGTTTTGCTGTAATGCGCTCATGTGAGCGTATTCGCACATACAGACATTGGCGGAAGACCATTGGCTGCGGAAACCTTCCTGTGGACACTGCAGATGTGTTCGCTTTTCAAGGATGTTCATTTGTGCCTCGCCGGGAGACTGGCCACTTCCTGGCAACTGCGTTAATGACTTCAAGCGAACATGTCTGTGTACATTGGAACTGTAGCATAACTATATGAATATTATGGCCCACTGGGCCATAGTTTGGTATGGTTTGCATCACTGGTAACAGTGGGAATGTGCAGACGGATGTGTTCAAAGCCAGGTGCTTGCCACATGGTTTTGACACACCCCGTCTGCACAGGTCAACACTGTATTTCTGTTTTGAATGTACACATGTCTGTGATTGGTTCTTTTGAAGCAAAACAATTGTCACTGTATTGTAAGAGGGTTTAGCTGTTGGAGGCGAACCCTCCAGGGCGTGGCTTCCAGTTCTAACATCCTGTATTGTATTGTATGTCCTTATATGGTCATTCACATCCTGTGTGAATGATATGAGGTCACAACCTTTTGTGGGAGGGGTTTAGCTGTTGGAGGCAAACCCTTAAGGCTGTGGCTTTGAATGGATTGGAAATAAAGGAGTTCACTGGGCTAAGGACAGGGTCAGTCATGCTGCCCTTTGCTGAGAGGAACACGTAAGAATAATGCTGTTGTAGTCTGATTACTGGGGAATGGGAAATCAGAGGGGCCTGGCTGGGAAGCAGCCAGGCCAGGCTGGCATGAGGATGTAGGAATTCTGATGAATGCTTGGATGAGTGGTTGATAGGTAGAGGGGAGACAAACGATCTAAAGGTAAGGCATTATATAATTAAAGAGAAGGGCCCACAAAAAAAAAAAAAAAATTAAAAGTCAGCAGCTACAAATACTGCAGCTGCTGACTTTTAATAATCGGACACTTACCTGTCCCAGGGTCCAGCGATGCGGGGGAACGAGGCCCCCCCTCGTTCCCCGCTCCGCTCGCGGCGCCGGCATTCTTAATGTGGGCACCCGGCTGTGGCTTCACAGCCGGGCACCCACTGCGCATGCGCGAGCGGTGCCGTGCGCCGTGATTCGACGCTCACTGTGCGGCGCCTAGGGGAAGTGACGTCAGTGCCCGGGCACTGAAGGTGGCAGACTACGAGGGACCCCCTAGCAATAGGCATTTAGAGGTGTGTAAAAAAAAAAAAAAATTCCAATTATTTTTTTTTTATTTTTTTTATGATTTTTAAGACAATTTTTTTTTTTTTTGGTGGCAACACCACTTTAAGACGGAAAGTGTTATTATACTAGAAACAGGAAAACTGTCTGTTTGCTCTGCGGACAGCCAAATATCGCTGACACAGCCAGGCTGAGTGGTGGGAGCTGACCAAAAAGAGGATCGCTGGATTCTTCAGGGGCCTAGCCAATAGAAAACTGTTTAATAAATACATGACCTACCAACGTTTATGGAGGGAGCTGGATAATCTTGTCTCGAGAGGAGGAGATCCTGGGGCAATCTCCGAAGTGACACTCCTTCTCAGGAAGT
This sequence comes from Lithobates sylvaticus, assembly GCA_028564925.1. Classification (NCBI taxonomy): domain Eukaryota; kingdom Metazoa; phylum Chordata; class Amphibia; order Anura; family Ranidae; genus Lithobates; species Lithobates sylvaticus. The sequence continues at coordinate 620,258,032 of CM053027.1, read as the reverse complement.
GTCAATATGACCGGCATACCTCTTTGGTTCTGGAGAGGGACTATGGGAAGTACCACTCGCCTGACCCTTACCAGAACTGAAAACAAGGTGTAGCTGTTAAAACGATTGTTGGCCTTTAAGCGGTCTGACACTGTCTGTAATGTTTTTTTTTTTTTTTTGTATAATGAAAACGATTATGATATGTAAATTAATCACTCACGTGTTCCGTTTTGTAAGTGAACTGCTGCCGGTTTTCGTCACCTAGAAACATTTATAAAAAATCTTGCTGCTGGGTGCCATCTTGCCTGTGGGCATGTGAAACCACACAGGCACTTCAGATGGCCCAGCATGCACCGCCGTTACTGCGCCGATCTCTCGCGTGCGCAGTAACGGCAAAGTGTAGCTCACGTTCGCCGAAATCTTGCGAGATTTCGGCAACATCCGCCGAAATCTCGTGAGATTTCGGCAGGAGCCCCATAAATCTCGCGAGATTTCGGCACGAGCCCCATAAATCTCTCGAGATTTCGGCAGATGTCCGCACTGACTCCTGGGATCGATGACACCAGATCCCAGGGGACAGTGAGGCATGACGAGGATCGACGCAGAGACCCCGCCCACCGCCGAAGAGACAGAGCAGCAATTACAAGGTAAGTGGAAAAAAACAAAAAACAAAAAAAATACTTAATTTAGAACTCTTTGCCTGACTTGGGAGGCAAAGAGATTTACTAAATGAAGTGTGTGCAGGACCGCTTTAACCACTTGCCTACCAGGTACGAACACCCCCTTCCTGACCAAGCCATTTTTCAGCTTTCAGCGCTGTCGCAATTTGAATGACAATTGCGCGGTCATGCAAGGATGTACCCAAATAACATTTTTATCCCCACAAATAGAGCTTTATTTTGGTGGTATTTGATCACCTCTGCGGTTTTTATTTCTTGCGCTATAAACAAATTAAGAGGGACAAGTTTGAAAAAACTCAATATTTTTTACTTTTTATTATAATAAATATCCAATTTTTATATTTTTTTTAAAACAAATTTTTTCCTCAGTTTAGACCGATACGTATTCTTCTACATATTTTTGGTAAAAAAAAATAGCAATAAGCGTCTATTGATTGGTTTGCGCAAAAGTTATAGCGTCTACAAAATAGGGGATAGATTTATAGCATTTTTATTATTATTTTTTTTTTTTACTAGTAATGGTGGCGATTTGCGATTTTTATCGTGACTGCGACATTGCGGCGGACATATCGGACACTTTTGACACATTTTTGGGACCATTCACATTTATACAGCGATCCGTGCTATAAAAATGCATTGATTACTGTATAAATGTGACTGGCAGGGAAGGGGTTAACACTAGGGGGCACTGCAGGGGTTAATATGTTCCCTATATGAGTGATTCTAACTGTGGGGGGAGGGGACTGACTGGGGGAGGGGACCGATCGGTGTCCCTATGTACAAGGGACACACCATCGGTCTCCTCTCCTCTGACAGGACGTGGATGTGTGTGTTTACACACACAGATCCACGTCCTGCTCAATTACCGGGCAATCGCGGGTGCCTGGCGGACATCGCGGCCGCCGGGCACGCGCATCGGCTTCCCAGCTACGCGGCGGGCACGCGCGCGCGCCCCCTAGTGGCCAAAAAGCGAGCGCCGTCATATGACGGCGGCCCGCCACAAGAGCTGCACCGTCCCGCCGTCATTTGACAGTGGGCGGTCAGCAACAAGTTAAGGATAGAACAGGTTCCCTGACAAAGTCCAGGTCAGGCATCCTGGAAGTCGTAAGGTCCTTTTATGTTTCCATATTGAATTCAAATTCATTATTCAAATTCAAATGTGTATAATTCGTTTTGTTACTATTTATTTTAGATTCATTAAAGTTCGTTACTATTGTGGTTTGAAAATTCGGAAACATCCGAATCTCCAAATAATGAAAATGTGTATCGAATTTTGATTTGTAACGACACCAAATCACACATGTCTACTATAATTACCAGTACCCTTCACAGGGAACACTTGAACTTCATAAATCGAAGGGGTGTCCAGTTTTGGCCATATAGTGTTGAGCTACACATGGTTTATCTTCCTTTCTCTATCCTCTATTTTATCTCTACAGACCTTCTCCACTCACAGTTGCCTGACCCATACAGATGGACAACCAAACTGCTCATTTTGAATTTGAACTTACTGGTTTCCCAGGAGTCCCTCAGAAGTTCCATATGCTGATGTCCTTCTTTTTATTTATTATATACAACATAATGTTTATCACCAATGGCGCTGTTTTCATTGTGATCATCCTAAAGGAGAAGTTGCACGAGCCCATGTACATTCTAATCGCCAACTTAGCATTTTCTGACTTTCTCTTCGACGCGGCTACCTTGCCCAAAATGATTGCCAAGTATTGGTTCGATGGTGGAAAAATATCTTTCCTCGCCTGCTTTGTGCAAATGCATCTGGTCCAATGGCTGGCCACAGTGGACTCATTTATCCTCATGTTGATGGCACTTGACCGGTACATCGCTATCTGCAATCCACTGAGGTATTCGTCTACAGTTACCATCAAATTGACCCTGTTTAGCTGCAGTTTTATGTGGTTCTCTGCTGCTATCATCACAGCAGACCTCATAATGATTGCCAAATATCCATTCTGTGGGCCAAACAAGATCGTCAGCTTCTTCTGCAACAGCTCAACCATCATGCGCTTGGCTTGCGCCGATGTTAATTCCGCTCGAGAAATTCTTTTGATTGTAGCCTTAGTGGTGCTTTTTGGGAATCTAGCCCTCATCGTTTTATCTTATATCGCCATCTTATTTTCTCTTTTCTCGTTGAGCCATTCAGGCGGCTGGAGGAAGGCGTTTAATACATGTGTCACGCACTTATTTGTTAACGCCTTGTTTTATATCCCGCGGGTGTTCGTCTACATAGCCAATTTTGTAAAGTTGGCCCTCACTCCTGACCTGGGGGTCTTCCTCATTGTCCTACAATCCTATCTGCCTCATCTAGGCAACCCTTTCATATATTGTCTGAGGACCAAGGAGATCAAGAAGATTATCACCAGTACTTTTAAAAGGAATGTTAACTTGAAAGTATAATTGACAGTTGTGATGTTTGTAATGTTGTTGGTCCATTTGATCAATATATTGTGAGTTACACGTAGGTCTGCTTCTTTTTTTATTGTACAGCAAACGTTTGAGAGATGTTTCTTGATTCTAATGTGATACAGATAAGACAGACCCCCCATACTCCATACACACAGGCATTTCATGGTGTCATGCAGTTCTTGCCGATTGGCCAGGTACACTATTGCGCTCCAAACCTCCAATTTCAGCTTATCCCCAAGGAATTTGTGTGTGAAGGTCAGTGATGTAAGTAACTGAGTTAAAATAAACTGAGTTACCTAACGCAGTTACTTTAGAGGGTAACGAGTAATCTAACTGATTACTTTTCCCCTCATGGTAACTCAGTTCCCATTACTTTGGCTTAGTTACCCCAATTACATCTACCGCCACTAGATGGCAGTAGTGTAATTCCAGTGTCCTGCCGATACAGTTCCCCCGCCAGATAAGGACCCCCTGTACTGCACAGGCGCAGCGCTTGCGCAGTACGAAGGACTACGGAGCTTCCTAAAATTGCCGAACCTATACAGCTCTGAGTGAACTCTACACCGCGCAGGCGCAGTTAACATGTAATTGTACGAGGAGATGCCGCACGCTCCCCATGCTCGTGCTACTCTGCAAGGGGCGTCTATCGTGTAAGTAAGGGGCGGGTCTAGTATTACTGTAACCAAGGGGCGCATTTATTATTATTGTTATATATCGAGCTCTGCCCATTCATTTAACATTCGCCCTCTTCTGTAGCCATCCGCCCCTTACACGATATAATAATAATAGACCCGCCCCTTGCTTACACGCTATAACAGATCTGCCTCTTGGTTAGAGTAATAATAGAGCAGCCCCTTGGTTACACGATATATAACAATAATAATAAATGCGCCCCTTGCTTACAGTAATACTAGACCCGCCCCTTAGTTACACGTATAGAATATTTAAAAAAAAAAAAGTCAGTTACTTTGCTGCGTAACTAATTAATTACTTTTCCAATGTAGTAACTGAGTTACTAACGCAATTACTTTTTGGGAGAAGTAATTTGTAACTTAACTAATTACTTTTTTAAAGTAAGATGACCAACACTGGTGAAGGTTTGGCCCTCCACCTACAAGTCACAGAAGAAACTGGAATCTATCAAAGAAGCCAACAGTTTTCCAATCTTCAGTCCTCCAGTGTTGGTGGACTGGTGATCCCCATCGTCTAATTTTCTTCTCTTTGCAGACAGGAGGTACCCTAGGCAGGGGCAGTTAGCTCTTTGGCCACTAGGTAGCTTTTTTTGCCAGAAGAGTGTCTAGATACAGCAGTAAGTGTCACAGGTTTTAGGCCCCTTTATGGAGAGCCCTCCTGTAGTGATGTCAGGGGTGATTCAGCACCATATACAGAATAAGTCAGGTAGGGAGGAGCACACATACACTTGGGACATGGGAGCTAAAACACCCCACACCTATATGGATGTAACCAGCACATGTAGACCCTGGACAGGGCAGGAGGTTGGCTGGAGTAAACCTGTATGCCGAAGGAGCCAGCTGTAGTCTTTCTGTCCCTTAAGGAGGTGGAGGCTATGGCAGATTGCAAAAGGCCTTTTAGGTCAGGTCAGAGGCTGCTGTGTGAGGCTACTTCCTTGGAGGGTACCGGGAGAGGTGCACCTAGCAAGGAGGTGTCTACGGAGAGCACAGTCCTGTGAGTGCTAATGACCCCAGGCAGAGGATAGACTGTAAGAGAGATGGCTACTGAGGTGCTGCACATGCTTTCACCTGTGACTACTGCAGACCGTCCACTAAATATGATTGACCTTGTAATGTCAAATGACTCCCATAAGTATGTCCTCGTGATGTGAAGATAATGCCGTTTCCTGAATTCCACCAGTAAAGTGAAGCAAAACTACTTCTTGTGTGGACATTCCTTGAATGGGAATACAAAGGTCTATGGCCGGGAATGTCATGTGGAGGCCCATTGCCAAGGAGCAGGCTCCAAGATGGCAGAGGGTTCGCCCCTTTAATAGGATGGCATAGCATGGCTTGTGCTTTGGCACCAAAACCAGCCATCCATGAATCCCCTCTTACAAGCTTATCTTCTACTGTAGTGCATCTTCTTCCCCATGTTGAGTGTTCATGGGTGGCCTTCGACACAGTACTGCTGGTAATCGGAAAATCTGTGGACTTCCTGACAACTTAATCCATTCAATCTCCCCTCCTCTCACACTTTAACATTCTGTTGGCACCTGTTGATTATTTTTTGCCATTCTAAAATTTACATATTTTAGTGCAGTGGCGGCCCGTTCATTAGGGGTGCACGGGTAACGCCCCGCCCCCAACCATTCGTCTGGCCCCCTACTCTACATGCATCGGACGCATGGATTCCAAGGTTTTTTTTTTCTTTTGAAGCACCCGATTAGAGCCAGAGGCTCTCTCAGCTCAGGAACTGTAAGCAGGCTGGAACAACAGGCAGACTGGAACTGTAGGCAGACTGGAACAACAGGCAGACTGGAACTGTAGGCAGACTGGAACAACAGGCAGACCGGAACTGTAAGCAGACAGGAACAACCGGCAGGCTGGAACTGTAAGCAGACTGGAACAATAGGCAGACTGGAGACAGCAGACAGGTTGGATGGTCAGGCAGGCCGGGTCGGGTATCAGGCTGGCATCGCAGTACAGATGGGTCAGGCAGGAGAGAGGTCACAGACAAGCCAAGGTCGGGTGCAGGCAGAAAACAGGAGGTCAAAGGGTAGCCGGGTCAAACACTGGTAACAGACTTCAGATCAGGTTTTAGGCACAGAACGCTATAGAGCAGACAGCGGGGACCGTCTGTGACAGACGGATTTAAATAGCCTTATTGGCGCCAATGGGGGCGCGCACTCGTCCGCGCACGCGCGCTCTCGTCTGCGCGCACGCACATGCGCAATGGCACCCGCGGACGGGTACCAGGGATGCTGAGGCGCTGGTTACTGGCAGGATCTTCATGACGCTGGTTACTGGCAGGATCTTCATGACATTGCCCCCCTCTAAGGGGCAGCCTCCGGATGCCCTTCCGGGCAAATTTCTCAGGATGGGCTCTCTTAAAGGATTGAACCAGACTCTTAGGGTGGATGTTCGCCTCGGGCTCCCAGGAATTTTCTTCAGGGCCATACCCCTTCCATTTAATTAAAAACTGGTTTTGGTTCTGCCTTCTTCTGAAATTGAGGATGGCTTCCACCTCAAACTCTTCTTCCCCGTCCACTAAGACTGGGTCAGGAGGGACGGCCTTCCTATTGGGAAATGGATTGGCAGCGGAGGGTTTCAGCAACACCGTGGAACACCGGATGGACCTTCAGTGAGTCTGGAAGTTCCAGTTCGTAAGCTACCTCGTTAATCCTTCTTTTGACCGGGAAGGGGCCCAGGAATTTGGGACCCAGTTTCCGTGATGGACAGGCCAGCTTCAAATTGGTGGTGGATAGCCACACTAGCTCACCTGGGGTAAGTACCAGTTCCCCCCGTCTCTTCTTGTCAAAGGTGGCCTTGTTGTACTCCTGGGTCCTAGTCATGTTTTTTTGGAGAAGTTGGTTGTTAGTTGAAAAGAAATTGATCCGTTCTTGGACCGCTGGCACAGTGCAGTCAGGGAGGGAGTTGGGCAGGAATGCAGGGTGAAACCCGTAATTCGCGAAAAAGGGAGTCTGTTTGGTGGCAGAATGGGTGGCATTATTGTAGGCAAACTCGGCCAGGGGTAGAAGGGAGATCCAGTCATCCTGGGCAAAGGAAGAGAAGGAGCGCAAATACTGCTCCAGGGACTGATTAGTCCGCTCCGTCTGCCCGTTGGACTGAGGGTGGTAGGCAGACGAGAGGGCAAGTTCGATGTCCAATGCCTGGCAAAGAGACCTCCAGATTCGAGAGGTGAATTGCACCCCTCGATCTGAGACTATACTGGCCGGCACCCCGTGAAGTCGGACAATTTCTCTGATGAAGACCCCTGCCGTCTCCGGGGCTGAGGGAGTGCCTTTCATGGGGATAAAATGTGCCATTTTGGATAGGCGATCGACGATCGCGAAGATCGTCGTGTGGTCCTCTGCCGGGGGCAACTCCACAATAAAGTCCAGGGATATCATTCTCCATGGGTGATCCGGGACGGACAGGGGCTTGAGGAGGCCCCAAGCCCTGGTTTTGGGGTTCTTATTCCGGATGCAGGTGGAGCATGTGTCTACAAACTTCTTGCAGTCGGCCTGTAATTGAGCCCACCAAAAGGTACGTTGTACCAAGTCGGTGGTTTTGGCGACACCGAAGTGTCCGGCCAACGCGTGGTCATGGCACAGCTCCATGACTGTCACCCGAAGTTCCTCTGGAGCGTAGATCTTGTCCCCGTACCAGAATAGGCCGTCCTTCGCCTGCAGTTGGGTTTCGGGAGCGGGTCTCTGCCCTGCTGAGGCACGTTTGAACTGGGACAGTAGGTCTTCTTGAAGCAGGAGAAAATTCCCGGGGGCCAGAATGGTATCGGGGGAGGATTCCTCCTTGTGTTTGTGGTACATCCTGGATAGGGCGTCGGGTTTGACATTCTTGAATCCGGGCCGATATGTCACATGGAAAGTGAAGCGGGAAAAGAAGAGTGCCCACCTGGCTTGTCTGGGTTTTAACCTTTTTGCTGATTTCAAGTACTCCAAGTTCTTGTGATCGGTGAATATTAGAATGGGGTGAGAGGCCCCTTCCAGGAGGTAACGCCACTCTTCCAGGGCAGCCTTGATCGCCAATAGCTCCCGGTCTCCAACATCATAATTCCTCTCAGCCGTGGAAAGCTTGCGGGAGAAAAAGGCGACTGGGTGCAGCAGAGACTTGTCCCCTTGCCTCTGAGACAGTATGGCTCCTACCGCAATTTCGGAGGCGTCTACCTCCAGGGTAAAGGGTAGAGAGGAATCCAGGTGCCTGAGGATAGGTGCTGAGGTGAATAAGGCCTTTAGGGCTTCAAAAGCCTTTTGGGCCTTGGAAGACCACCGGAAACGGGTCCCTTGTCTGGCCAGCTGGGTGATGGGTGCCACAATGGCTAAAAACCCTTTAATAAATTTGCGGTAAAAGTTGGCGAAGCCAATGAACCGCTGGATGCCCTTTTTGTCCGCAGGGGTAGGCCACTCTAGGATGGCGGAGATCTTCTGGGGATCCATCTTGATGCCTGTGCTAGAGATAATCAGCCCAAGGAAGGGAATGCTCTCTCGTTCAAATTGACATTTATCCGCCTTAGCGTATAGACCATGGATGCGGAGCCGGCCCAGGACCTCTTTGACATGCCTGCGATGGGACTCTAAGGAGGGAGAAAAGATCAAAATGTCATCCAAATACACAACAGCAAACAAGTACAGGAAGTCCCGGAGTACATCATTTATAAAGTACTGAAATGTGGCAGGGGCATTACATAGGCCGAAGAGCATTACGAGATACTCGTAATGCCCATAACGTGTCCGGAAGGCCGTCTTCCACTCATCTCCATCTTTTATGCGAACCAGGTTATAGGCCCCCCGGAGGTCGAGTTTAGTGAAGATGACGGCCGTACCAAGTCTCTGAAATAGTTCTGGGACCAATGGGAGAGGGTAACGGTTTTTAACCGTGATATTGTTTAGTTCTCGGTAATCCACGCAGGGCCGGAGAGTATGGTCTTTCTTTTCCACAAAGAATATGCCGGCGCCTGCTGGAGAGGTAGACGGGCGGATAAAGCCCTTCCTTAGATTTTCCTTTAATGTATTCTTTGAGTTTACCTTGCTCCACCTCTGTCAAAGGGAAGACCCTCCCGAAGGGAATCTCAGCCACAGGAAATAGTTTGATGGGGCAATCATAAGCCCTATGAGGTGGGAGCACCTCTGCCGCCTGTTTACTAAATACGTCCAGGTATTCGTGGTAGGCCTGGGGAATGGCCTGACGGAGGTCCACCTCAGAGTCCAGGCTTAGCAGAATAGCAACTCGGGAAGTGTTAGAAGACCCACAAGACCTCTTACAGTAAGGGGAAGAGAAGGAAACCATCCCAGTGGCCCAGTCAATGGCTGGATTGTGGGCCTTCAGCCACGGCATGCCCAGTATTACTGGGGACAACGGGGAGGAGATAATGTCCAGGCAAAGTAATTCCCGGTGGCCATCAGAGATGGTCATGGGCAATGGGGTGGTCTCCTGTGTTACCGGGCCCGACCGGATGGAGGAACCGTCAGCCAGGTAAACTGATAATCCATGGACCTTGGGCTGGAGAGGGATCTGATGTTGAGCAGCAAATGAAGAGTCCATGAAACAGCTGCATGCCCCAGAATCAATGATGGCGGGTGCCTGGAAGGTTCTTCCCGGGAGCTGAAAGGAGACAGAGAGAGCAAGGTGAGAGGAAATCTGGGTTAATGGGTCCAGAAGGTTGGCAGGCATGAGGGGGCACTTACGGGCCTTGGCTGGGCAGTTCCTCACATAGTGCCCAGGTTCCCCACAGTAGAGGCACAAATTATTGGTCCGGCGTCGTTGACGCTCCTCCGGGGTTAAGGAAGGCCTCAGGAGCCCCAGCTGCATGGGCTCAGATGAGTCAGAGAGAGGTACAGGCCGGTGAGCAGGAACAGGATGCAAATGGCTTGGGGCCTTGGGGAGCATCCAGGTAGGATGGGAAAAACTGGAAGCTCGTTCAGCCCTGCGTTCTCTCAGACGCAGGTCAATCTGAATGGTCAAATTGACCAAGGTGTCCAAGGTTTGGGGAACCCCAACCATGGCAAGTTCGTCTTTCAGGGCATCGGAGAGTCCTAAGCGAAACTGATGACGGAGGGCCGCGTCATTCCATTGTGTGTCCGCACCCCAACGCCTAAAGTCAGCTACATAGTCCTCCACGGGCCTCCGACCTTGCTGGAGGGTGCGCAGAGTGGTCTCTGCGGTCACTGAGAGTTGGGGGTCCTCGTAGAGTTGGGCCATAGCGTCGAAGAATGAAGCGAGGCTGGCCAATGCAGGGTCCTTCTGTTCCATTAGGCGATGAGCCCAAGTCCGTGGGTCCCCATAGAGCAAGGAGATCACGAAGCCCACCTTGGTGGCTTCCAGGGAGAAGGTCCGTGGTTGTAATGCGAAGAATAATTCACAGGAATTGCGGAATTCCCGAAAAAGGTTGCGGGCCCCAGAGAACTTCTCAGGGATTGGGACCCGTGGCTCTGGGGGAAGCATTACCACCGTCGGACCCGATCCTGCCCCGGGTGGGGGTGCTGGTGGAGGTGAAGGTCCCAAGGGGCCGACCGGATTGGATAGGACTAACACCCGTTCTTCCAACCGGGTGTATCCCTGCTGAAGATTTTTCACCGCCTCGGTCAGTCCCGCCAAGTGCTGGCACAGTTCCTCCATGGGGGAGACTCCCTGCTCAGACTCAGACATGGCTGTCTGCTACTGTCACGACCCTGGTAGCGATGAGTCTGGTTAGCAGAGGAGTGCCTCCCTTGCGGCTCCCACTCGAGGTCCCCTGGTAAGGTGACAGAGGGACCAGGAGTCAGGAGGGGCACGGGTGCCTGGCAGGACTAGTAAGACCGGTAGCGAGAGATCCCTGGATCAGCTCAGCGGACAAGGTAAGTAGGATGGTCCGGATCAGGACTGCAGGTAAGGTAGGTTGAGAGCAACAGGCAGGCTGGAACTGTAGGTAGACTGGAACAACAGGCAGACTGGAACTGTAAACAGACTGGAACAACAGGCAGACTGGAACTGTAGGCAGACTGGAACAACGGGCAGACTGGAACTGTAAGCAGACTGGAACAACAGGCAGACTGGAACTGTAAGCAGACTGGAACAACAGGCAGACTGGAACTGTAGGCAGACTGGAACAACAGGCAGACTGGAACTGTAGGCAGACTGGAACAACAGGCAGACCGGAACTGTAAGCAGACTGGAACAACCGGCAGGCTGGAACTGTAAGCAGACTGGAACAATAGGCAGACTGGAGACAGCAGACAGGTTGGATGGTCAGGCAGGCCGGGTCGGGTATCAGGCTGGCAGCGCAGTGCAGATGGCAGGAGAGAGGTCACAGACAAGCCAAGGTCGGGTGCAGGCAGAAAACAGGAGGTCAAAGGGTAGCCGGGTCAAACACTGGTAACAGACTTCAGATCAGGTTTTAGGCACAGAATGCTATAGAGCAGACAGCGGGGACCGTCTGTGACAGACGGATTTAAATAGCCTCATTGGCGCCAATGGGGGCGCGCACTCGTCCGCGCATGCGCGCTCTCGTCTGCGGGCGTGTGCGCGCATGCGCGCGCATGCGCAATGGCACCCGCGGACGGGTACCAGGGATGCTGAGGCGCTGGTTACTGGCAGGATCTTCATGACGCTGGTTACTGGCAGGATCTTCATGACATGTTGCGACCACCAAATCTGCACCAACAACCATCCTGCGGTAGAAACTGCTTATAGCACACTTCTATACACGATTACAGTGTACACTACATACTTTCTAACATGTGGTTTAGCAAAAACTCCATGAATGGACCATGACTCCATTCCTATATGTGTTCAGTTGCTTGCACGTGAGTTATTGTTTGAGGTGACCCAAAAAAGGCTGCAATTTAAGAAAAGTTTGTAATACTCAGAATGGGGCCCATATGTAGGTTGGGGGAGATTTATTAGCAGTGGCGGCTGGTGCTCAAAATGTTTGGGGGGGGGCACAAACAAGCAAACAAGTTCTGAAAAAAACCCTTATCAATCGCAGCCACTGTGCCCATCACCGCAGCCACTGTGCCCATCAAACACAGCCACTGGGCCCATCAATTGCCGCCACTGTGCCCATCAAACGCAGCCACTGTGCCATATCAAATGCTCCCACTGTGCCATCAAATGCTGCCACTGTGCCATCAAATACAACTACTGTGCCCATCTTATGCAGCCACTGTGCCCATCTTATGCAGCCTCACTGTGCCCCATGAAATGCAGCCTCACTGTCCCATCAAATGCAGCCTGTGCCCCATGAAATGCAGCCTGCGTCCCATGAAATGCAGCCTGTGTCCCAATGAAATGCAGCCTGTGTCCCATGAAATGCAGCCTGTGTCCCATGGAATGCAGCCTGTGTCCCATGAAATGCAGCCTGTGTCCCATGAAATGCAGCCTGTGTCCCATGGAATGCAGCCTGTGTCCCATGAAATGCAGCCTGTGTCCCAATGAAATGCAGCCTGTGTCCCATGAAATGCAGCCTGTGTCCCATGGAATGCAGCCTGTGTCCCATGAAATGCAGCCTGTGTCCCATGAAATGCAGCCTGTGCCCCATGAAATGCAGACTGTGCCCCATGAAATGCAGCTTGTGCCCCATGGAATGCAACCTGTGTCCCATGAAATGCAGCCTGTGTCCCATGGAATGCAACCTGTGTCCCATGAAATGCAGCCTACGCCTCATGAAATGCAGCCTGTGCCCCATGGAATGCAGCCTGTGTCCCATCAAACCCTCCTCCCCCTCTTCTCCGCAGGAGGTCCAGACTGGCACAGTGGCATTTACCTTGCTGTGGCATCCTCTCCTGCTGTGTCTCCTTCAGTGGGCACTGGCAGCGGCGATGGAGGAGTCCACTCCTCATACTTTCGGTTTTCTCTCTCGGGCGCAATGGGAGAGAGAAAACCAGAAGTGATATCTAACTAAAGGCCCGCAAATGAAGCGCCACGTCTGCAATCTCATGATTGCATATACGTGGCGCTTCCCATAGTGCACTGTGTCCGGCGTCCGAACACAGTGCACTTACTAAATTCTGGCCATTTTAAAGGGTAATGCCGCGTACACACGGTCGGAATTCTCATCGGAAAAAGCTCTGATGGTTTTCCCGTCGGAATTCCGACGGAATTTCGCTCAAACTGTCTTGCCTACACACGGTCACACCAAATTCCGATGGTCAGTAACACAGCGGCATACAACGCGTTCGACAGCACTATAAAAAGGGAAGTTTAATGCTTCCGAGCATGCGTCGAATTGTTTCCGAGCATGCGTCGGAATTTTGCGTGTCGGAATTGCATACACACGATCGGAAAATCCGATAGAAAGGTTTTCCGTCGGAAAAATTGAGAACAGGTTCTCAATCCAAAGTCCGTCGGAAATTCCGACCGTGTGTACGCGACATAACAAGCAAGCTAGTGACAATAAAGGGCACATGGAGCTGGGCTTTGCCACACAAGACATTTAACCACTTCAATACCGGGCACTTTCACCCCTTTCCTGCCCAGGACAATTTTCAGCTTTCAGCGCTGTCACATTTTGAATGACAATTACTCTTTATGGGTACCTATATGACATTTTTATAAAAAAAAAATTCACACAGCTAGGGCTTTCTTTTGGTGGTATTTAATCACCACCGGGTTTTTTTTATTTTTTTGCTAATTTTTTTTTATAAAATTGTGCAAATAAATAATCTTTCTTCATCAATTTAGATAAAAAAATGTTATTCTGCTACATTTCTTTGGTAAAAATAACCCAAATCAGTGTTTAATATTCAGTCTGTAGGAAAGTTGTAGAGCCACAATCTCTGGGATATATATTTGAAAATTCTGATGTACTGACGGCCGATCTCATTTCTTGAGGCCTGAAAACACCAGGTCAGTACAAATATCCCCCAAATGACCCTTTTTGGGAAGTACTGCAGACAGTCCAAGGTACTTAAAAAGAGGCATGGCAAGTTTTTTGAAGTTATGATTTTTTTGGCACAATATTTTGGAAAATGAAGAAATTTAAAATACATTTTTTTATTTATTAAACTTTTTTTTAAAATTTACATTCACCAGTGCAGTACAGCGTCATCATACACTATATTACCAAAAGTATTGGGACACCTGCCTTTACACGCAAATTAACTTTAATGGCATCCCAGTCTTAGTCCGTAGGGTTCAATATTGAGTTGGCCCACCCTTTGCAGCTATAACAGCTTCAACTCTTCTGGGAAGGCCGTCCACAAGGTTTAGAAGTGTGTCTATGGGAATGTTTGACCATTCTTTCAGAAGCGCATTTGTGAGGTCAGGCACTGATGTGGACGAGAAGGCCTGTCTCGCAGTCTTTGCTCTAATTCATCCCAAAGATGTTCCTTTAGATAGCCCCCACTCAGCTCTATGCCCTTGAAGGACCGGAAAGGAAGTCTGACATTACTTCCGCCTCTCAAGCAGATAAACAGGATTTTTTATTTTATTTTTTATTCACACAAATATATATATAGCATATATATATATATTGTAACCTGGGGGACAGGTAGCAGGTACAAAGCTCACGGGGATGGGCTGTTTAGTAAGGCACAGATACCAAATCCACTTGAGGTAGTGAAAACAGTGCTGGGTTTATTTGATCTAAATACAAGTCCATACACAGGTGCTGCACAGTCTTCCAGAAAACACATCAAAACAGAAATAACCAAACAAAAGTCCTAGCCGTGTCTCGGCTCTAACTATAACATACACCGTCTCTAACTATCAAGCTGAGCAAGCCTACCGCTTGTCAGCTTCTGTAAAGAGTTTTTTTAAGGGTTTTACCAACCTTTTGGCTCCTCACAAACCATCCCTGTTTGTGTGTCCCAGGCAGAGAGCAAAGGCTGTTTGCTCAGGTGAGCTTAAATTAGCCTGGAGAGGAGGACTAAGATCCGAACTGGATCATGTCTCAGAGACCTCTGAATGTATATGAGAGGAGCCTGGGAGATGTATAAACCCCGAACAAGACTTCTCCTGGCTCTCTCTGGGACGCTCTGCTACATATCCTCCCCCCTTGTTTCAACCCCAGGGTTGGAACACCTGTGGCCCAACAGGAGTGAACACGGGACAGGGCATCTACATTCCCCATCTCCACACCTGGCCTGTGTTTTACTGTGAAGGAGTAATCCTGTAGAGCCAAAAACCACCGGTTCACCCGTCTATTAGTCTCCTTCTTTTGGGCCATCCATTTCAGGGGAGCATGGTCAGTTATTAAGTCAAACTGGCGCCCTAACAAATAGTACCTGAGTGCGTCCAGGGCCCATTTTATGGCTAAACATTCTTTTTCAATGACTGCATACTTTTTCTCATGGTCATTGAGCTTTCTGCTTAGGTACACGACAGGGTGTTCTTCCCCATTGTATACCTGTGACAGTACCGCCCCGATACCAACATCAGACGCATCCGTCTGAACCAAAAACTCTCTGGAGAAATCGGGAGAGTACAGTACTGGCTGTGCACACAGAGCCTTCTTCAGGACCTGGAAAGACTCCTCTGCTACTGGGGACCATTTCACCATTACAGTCTTTCCCTTTCGTAAGGTCTGTCAGAGGGGCAGCTATAGTTGCAAAATTTGGGATAAATCTTCTATAATACCCCGCAATACCAAGAAAGGCCCTGACCTGCTTTTTGTTTGCAGGGCGTGGCCATTCCTGGATGGCTGCTATTTTACTCACTTGTGGTTTTATGACACCACGGCCAATAGTGTAGCCCAAATACTTGGCTTCCTCTAGACCAATGGCACATTTTTTTGGATTTGCCGTAAAACCTTCTTTGAAGAGGGAATCAAGAACAGCCTGGACACGAGGCAAGTGAGACTCCCAGTCAGTACTATGTACCACTATGTCATCTAGATAGGCTGCTGCATATCGTCGGTGGGGTTTTAGGGTCCTGTCCATGGCCCTCTGAAATGTCGCGGGGGCATTTTGCAACCCAAAAGGCATTTTTTTATATTGAAAGGAACCGTCTGGGGTCACGAACGCAGTCTTCTCTTTGGCGCTACCAGTTAGGGGTATTTGCCAATACCCTTTTGTCAAGTCCAAAGTGGTAAGATAGCGAGCCTTGCCAAGTCGGTCTATAAGTTCGTCTACTCTGGGCATTGGGTATGTGTCAAACTTTGTCACCGCATTAAGCTTCCTGAAGTCGTTACAGAACCTCCAAGTGCCATCCGGTTTTGGGACTAACACGATGGGGCTAGACCAGTCACTATTGGATTCCTCAATGACATCTAGCTCCAACATTTTTTTAACTTCCTTGCTGATGTCCTTTCTCCTCGCTTCAGGAATTCGGTAAGGTTTGAGCTTGACACGTACCCCAGGTTCAGTAACAATATCATGCTGAACTGCTGAAGTCGTGCCAGGTAACTCTGAAAACTTCTCTCTATTCCTTATCAGGAATTCTCTAGTGTCCTGTTTTTGGGAATATGAGAGGGTGTCTGGAATCGTGACCTCAGGGATGAGAGGGGACTCCGTACCCGTAGGCGTTACTGGGAGAGGCCTCGCAGTTAACGCCATTCTATCCTTCCAGGGTTTTAACAGGTTTATATGGTAAACCTGTTCGGGCTTCCTTTTTCCTGGTTGATAAACCTTGTAGTTGACCTCCCCAACTCTCTCAATTACTTCAAAGGGACCCTGCCACTTAGCCAGGAACTTGCTCTCAACAGTGGGAACTAACACCAGGACCCTGTCACCAGGTGAGAAAACACGGAGTTGGGCCCCCCTGTTGTATATTCTCTGTTGGGCTGCCTGGGCCTGCAGTAAGTGTTCTTTTACCACTGGCATGATTGCTGCAATCCTCTCCTGCATTTGGGCAATATGCTCAATGACACTTTTATGGGGTGTCTGTTCTCCCTCCCAAGTTTCTTTGGCTATGTCTAAGAGTCCCCGAGGGTGTCTCCCATAAAGCAACTCAAATGGGGAGTACCCCGTAGAGGACTGGGGAACCTCCCTGATGGCAAACATCAAGTATGGTATCAGGAAGTCCCAGTTTTTCCCATCCTTGTCCACAACCTTTTTTAACATGCTCTTTAACGTCTTATTGAAGCGTTCCACTAAGCCATCCGTTTGAGGATGATACACTGAGGTTCGCAGCTGCGTCACTTTAAATAACTTGCAGAGCTCCCTAGTTATTCGCGACATAAACGGGGTGCCCTGGTCTGTAAGGATTTCTTTCGGGATGCCAACCCGACTGAACACCATAAACAGTTCTTTGGCAATGTTTTTAGCAGACGCGGCACGTAAGGGAACTGCTTCAGGGTAACGGGTAGCATAATCCATGATTACGAGGATATGCTGATGACCCCGGGCAGACTTGGGAAGTGGGCCCACAAGGTCCATGGCAATCCTCTCAAAGGGCACTTCAAATGATAGGTAAGGGCACTAAAGGACTTCGGAAGTGGGATAGTGGGGCTGACATCTGACACACAGGACAGGATTGACAATAATTCTTAACATCTTTCTGTATCCCGGGCCAGTAAAACCTGCGCAACACCCTTTCAGTCGTTTTTTCAACCCCTAAATGGCCTCCTAGCAAGTGCCCATGGGCAAGTTCTAACACCAGCCGTCTGTATGGCTTAGGGACCACCAACTGTTCAACCACTTCATCATTCATTTTACATACACGATACAGTAAATCCTCATTGCTGCTGAAATAAGGAAAACAGGGCCTGTCCCCGGGTTCGACAGGTACACCATTAATCACTATTACATTTTCCCAGGCCCTGGAAAGGGTATGGTCTTTTCTCTGCTCAGTACCAAAATTTTCCTTATGCACATTAAGGTCATCAAACTCTAACATAGGCTCGGGGTCAGCAGACGGCTGTCCGGCTCTACTGGTAGTGGGGACTTCCTCAGGGTCCTCCAGCTCTCCTGCCATAACCGATAGAGGAAAAGCCGGGGAGCCCTGAGAAGAGTCCCCTGAACCCACATTGTCAGTAGTGGCCAGGAATTCTGGCTCTGCGACTGAGTCAGGTACTGCGACCGAGTTGGGATGATCCCACAGTTCCCAAAACTTAGGGAAGTCCCTACCAATGATGGCCTCATGCACCAAGTGGGGAACAAGTCCAACCGGATGGGTCACTGTACCTAAACCAGTTTTAAACTGAACAGTTGTTACAGGATACTCCCGGGTATCCCCATGTATACAGATCACAGCAACATTTTTAGCATGATAATTCACAGGTTCAATCATTTCTGCTGTAACCAAAGTCACTAGACTTCCAGAGTCCAGCAAGGCTGTAATAGGCTTATCATTCACAGTCATTTGGCACATTGGTTTTCTCATATTTGGGGTTGCAGTGCATGAAACCGCTGCAAACATAGACTGCCTTCTAATAGATAAATCACACTGCATTGGTTCATCTGTCAATGGACAATTTGCCGCAACATGTCCCATTTCTTGGCAACGAAAACACCTGACGTTTCCCCAGTTTGGTTTGCTGACAGGCACTGGCTTCCCTTGTTTGGGATGCCAAGCTTCAGTCCTGGCACCAAAAATCCTCCCCCCTATTTCCTTGCCATGCTTACCACCCACTTCCCCTGGAACAGTCTTACCGGTTGCCTGGGGAGACCGTGGCTTTGGGTGGAAAGTCCGTGCGGCTGTAGGGGTGGTGACCAGGTTCTTTGCAGCAAAATATCTTTCAACAAGTTCCACCAGGTGGTTCGCCGAATTGGGGTCTCCTTGACTCACCCACTCCTGCAGGGGAATTGGTAGTGACCTCAGGAACTGGTCCATGACCACACGCTCCACTATTTGTGGCCCAGACAGGGACTCCGGCTGTAGCCATTTCCTCACCAGGTGAATTAGGTCGAACATCTGCGATCTTGGGGGCTTCTTGTCTTGAAAGGACCAGCTGTGGACCCGCTGTGCTCGAACTGCCAAAGTGACACCAAGTCGTGCCAGTATTTCCTGTTTGACCTTTTCATAGTCTGCTGCTTCTGCTGACTCCAAATCATAGTAGGCCTTCTGCGATTCCCCAGTAAGCAACGGGGCGACCAGTCCTGCCCACTGGGTTTTAGGCCAACCTTCCCTCTCAGCGGTCCGTTCAAACGTTAGCAGAAAGGCCTCTGGATCATCATCTGTAGTCATCTTAGACAAAAAACGAGCCACATGGATGGCTGAAGGCTTGTCTCCAACATTATCAACGTTAGCAGGTGACCACTGTGCTATTGTCTCCACAACCTCAGACAAGGTTTTCCTATCTGCTTTTGCATCAGTGGCTAGCTGTTCAAACAGCCTCTGCGTTTGTTCCTGTGCGATAGCATTAGCTTGCTGTTGTGCCGCGTGGAGTGCAGCGCTTGGTTTCTGCTGTAAAGCGTTTGCTTGCTGTAGTGCAGCATTTGTTTTCTGCTGTTCAGCGTTTGTTTTCTGCAGTGCAGCGTTTGTTTGCTGTTGCGCCGCGTTGGATATCATCAATTGTTTTAGGATTTCCTCCATGTTTAGTCACTCTAGGTACTGGCCTTTTAAGTAGTAACTTACTACAGCTGCCCGCTGAAATCCACCATATGTAACCTGGGGGACAGGTAGCAGGTACAAAGCTCACGGGGATGGGCTGTTTAGTAAGGCACAGATACCAAATCCACTTGAGGTAGTGAAAACAGTGCTGGGTTTATTTGATCTAAATACAAGTCCATACACAGGTGCTGCACAGTCTTCCAGAAAACACATCAAAACAGAAATAACCAAACAAAAGTCCTAGCCGTGTCTCGGCTCTAACTATAACATACACCGTCTCTAACTATCAAGCTGAGCAAGCCTACCGCTTGTCAGCTTCTGTAAAGAGTTTTTTTAAGGGTTTTACCAACCTTTTGGCTCCTCACAAACCATCCCTGTTTGTGTGTCCCAGGCAGAGAGCAAAGGCTGTTTGCTCAGGTGAGCTTAAATTAGCCTGGAGAGGAGGACTAAGATCCGAACTGGATCATGTCTCAGAGACCTCTGAATGTATATGAGAGGAGCCTGGGAGATGTATAAACCCCGAACAAGACTTCTCCTGGCTCTCTCTGGGACGCTCTGCTACAATATATATATATATATATATATATATATATAGCGGGGTCGAACCCCTTTTAGGGGAAAATGTTGAAACTGACACTGAACCTTTGTAGCGGGGTCGTACCCCTTTTAGGGGAAAAGACTACATTCCCCATAATCCCCCAGGCTCCCGGGCTGCTTGTTTCCGCCCGAGAGGCTGCTGGGGGAGGTTATAAAAAGGAAGAGGAGAGACCGCCTCTTCCTCTTCTGACACTTCCTCTTCTGAGGCCTCACCTGACTGGTCTCCCTCTTATGACGGAGCTTGTGACGCGGAGACTGGTTCCTGAGGAGACACCTGTGCGGACCGGGACTGCTGAAGGCCTGAAGCCTGGGCCTTGCAGCAGACAGAGTGAGACTCTCATCCCTCAGAGTCAGCAGCAGCGGAGCGGAGACTCTTCCCTACAGTCGGTCGGTCGGAGCTGAGGACCGGAGCGCAGGGGCTGTGACGAGGAGACCGGACGCCGCCATTGAAGGGATCGGAGCGGAGGACGGTACCCCAGGATTGGTGAGAGAGCCGGAAGGCTCATCCTGCATTGCTATACACACTTCCATGCCTATTGAACTGCCTAGGCACAATTCACCTCAGAGCAGCAAATGTTACTTTCTGTGGATTACAAATACACCATTTAAAGCTACATGTGCACCACCTCTACAGATTCATTGCCGGTGAAGAACACTGTACTAGTACAAGGACTGAGCTCTATTGCTAGGGATCAGGCCTGGTCCGTTAGGTAGGCGCAGATAGATTTATTGCACCTCAGGGGTGCATAGCAGACGGTGGCCACACTTGGCGCTCCGTTTCCCCATTGCTAGTTTGTTACATATGTGTGTACATGTTAAAGTGCATATTGCAGGGACCTGCTAAAGTATTGTAAGTCATATGTTTAAATGCATGTTACTATTTCTTTTCCTTACTGCCAAAGTAAAGCCAGTTATTCTTATTTCAGCAGTCTTGTGAGTTCATACCCATTACACTTAGAGTATAAGTGATATTTTTATGTGCATAGATACATACCCCTTTACTAACTGTGCCAGAGCGGGTAGAGCAAATTGCCGGGGGTTGGTGGAGCTGTACTCAGGGACCCAAAACAAACCAGCGGCTTTCTTAACTGGGGGTAGCGCTACACGTGGGGGCTCGTAATCCGGGATCCTGAGTCAGCGGGAAAAGCCGCCAGAAGTTACTGGCATGGACCCGATAGAAGTGGGACGGTGGTCCGCAACATGGGCCACTGATCCAGCCGCAGCAGCAGTCATTGAACTGCCAGGGATATGGCAGAGAGAGGCAGTCAAGCAGCTCATAATGTCCCTATCCCCATGCCAAAAGTCATGGATAATGGACATGAGAAATGATGCTGGGTATACATACGCCCTCATAGAATGGCAGGAAGAGACTCCAGAGCAGTTCAGGAGCCAAAGCATACGAGCACCGAATGGTCAGGCCTATCAAGTGCTGCATGCGCTGCCGCGCAAGGGAGACGGTTCTCCTATGAAAGCTGTGCTATCCCCAAAGAAGAAAGGGCAGAAGGGCGCGGAAAGTCCCGCACCCGCACAAACTACTCTTAGCGCAGAACTGTGTGCTGTCCTAGGGGAGATTGTGAGTGCAGAAGAGACCCCGGGGACTACCCGATGTCGGGATACAGGAAACTCCGGATGTTTTCAGGGAGGACACCTGTACCCTCGGGAGAAGAGAGATTTGAAGAGTGGTTAGATGGTGCCACGCAGGCCTTAGAAGAATGGGAGGTCTCAGAAGGCAGAAAGAAGCAAAGGATTGTTGAGAGCCTAAAAGGACCTGCCTTAGAGGCCATACGCAATCTGAAGACAAGCAAAAAGGATTGCACTGCCCAGGACTACATAGACATCCTGGAGAGTGTGTTTGGTGGGACAGAAAAAGTCACAGAACTTACCTATCAACTGGAACACTGTTACCAGAAGACAGGGGAGAAGCTGTCAGAGTACATGGGACGCATAGACAAGATCCTGCATAGGATTATCCTGAAGAAGGGGATAGATCCAGGGAAGGTAGATGAAGCCCGTGCCCAGCAGGTGATGAGGGGAGCCCAACCCCTGGACCCTGTCGCACTAATACTACGCACCCGGCAGGATGGGAAGAGCCTGGACTACCCTGATCTCATTCGAATGGTCAGAGAAGAAGAGGCCATGTTGGAAGAGAAACGGGAGAAGCAGGTGATGGGGTCTACAAAGCTTCCAGTGGCCACGGTCAGGTCGGCCTTAACCCCTGAAAGAGAGACAGAAGTAGACGCCCTGAAGTTGCAGATGTCCCAGATGATGGAGATATTGACATCTCTAGTGGCAAGAGAGACGCCCAGTCCCAAGAAAGAAACAAGCAGGAGGGAATTGTTTCCAGCTGTTTCAGCACCAGCATCCCCACCTGACTATGGAGAGATGATCTGTTTTAACTGCGGGGGAGTGGGCCATATTGCAGCTGTATGTGCCAGTCCCAAGAAGAAGAAAACAGAAAGCCGCCAGCCGGCGGGAAACGCCAAAGGGCCCCGGTGAAGGAGTCAACCTCAAAAGGGGCCCAGGGATCCTCAACCAAGGTACACTCCAGAGAAAGGGGGCAAGACCCCTCCGAAGAGACACAGTACCCCCAAACGTGAACTCTTCAAAGTGAGAGATAACAATGTCCCTCAACGGGTTCACACTCCCACTAAGAGGGAGAAAATTAATGCATACCAGGCTCAAGAAAGGATCAAGTGCAAATCAAGTGAGAAAGAAAAGAGTCCAAAGAAGAGGACAGCATCAACTCGGCCCTACCCAGAAGAGCTAGTTGGTCCATCCCCTACTGTACCCATCCAAGTGGAAGGAGTGTACACGAAGGCCCTCCTGGACACTGGAGCACAAGTGACCCTATTGTACAGGGACTTCTATGACAGATACCTGAGTCATCTGCCCATACAGAAGATAGAAGAGTTGGAGATAAGGGGATTGGGAACTCAGAGTTTCCCCTATGATGGATACCTACCCATACGGTTGACGTTTGACCCATCCGTAGCTGGGAAGTCTGAAGTGTTCGACACCTTAGCAGTGGTGTGCCCCCGCCCACCAGGAACCAGCAAGACGTCCCTGATCATAGGGACGAACACGGACCTAGTCAGAAGGCTTCTGACCCCCCTGGTGAAGAAAGAGAATCTTTCAGCTCCCAAGATCCATCCCATGCTGAAGGCAGCCTACCAGCGGTTGGTCCTAGAGCAGAAGACCCCAAGTGAGGGGATAGGAAGGGTATGGAGGCTTGGAAAAGAAGGAGCAGTGTTACAGCCTGGAGAGGTGACCTGCATGAGAGCCACGGTGAAACTTAATTGGGAGCAGCCTGGCCCCTTTGTAATGTTGGAACCCGACCCATGGAGGGTCACTCAGGTCTGGAAGTGATACCAGAAGTAATCTCATTGAAGGACCTGAAGAAGGCTAGAGGAAGAGTCCCTGTCAGTGTGAGGAACCCCACGGAGCGGCCCGTGGAGATCCCTGCCAGGATGCTTCTGGGACAGGTGAGTCCTGCTGTCCCAGTTGGCTGGTCAGAAGTGAAGGGGACGGGTGAAGGAGAAGATGTTTGGAAGAAACTCTCCATGGAAAACCCAAACCTACCTGGAGCTTGGAAAGAGAGAGCCAAGGCCCAGCTGACCAGATGGGAGAAGATTTTCTCTAAAGATGAGTTTGATGTGGGGTGTGCGAGGAGTGCCACCCATCGAATCCGCATGCAAGAGGACAAGCCATTCAGAGAGAGAGTCAGGCGAGTCCCGCTAGCAGATCTGGAGGATCTGAGGGAGCAGCTTGCGGAACTGAAGAAGACGGGAGTGATTAGGGAGTCCAGAAGCCCCTATGCCTCCCCAATTGTGGTAGTCAGGAAGAAGAATGGGTCATTGAGGCTCTGCATTGACTACAGAACTCTCAACAGGAGGACCATTCCTGACCAGTACACCACGCCAAGGATAGAAGATGCCTTACAGAGTTTATCTGGAGCTAAGTGGTTCAGTGTGATGGACCTCAAGAGTGGGTATTACCAAATCCCCATGCATCCAGAAGATAGAGAAAAGACTGCCTTCATAACCCCAGTAGGATTCTTTGAGTTCAACAGGATGCCTCAGGGCCTATCTGGAGCTCCTGCTACATTTCAACGCCTAATGGAAAGGACAGTTGGAGACATGAACCTCATAGAAGTCCTTGTGTACCTGGACGATGTCATTGTCTTTGGAAAGACTTTGGAAGAACATGAAGCCAGATTGGAGAAAGTACTGAAGAGGCTCAGTGAAGAGGGACTCAAACTTTCTCCCGAGAAGTGTCGGTTCTATCAGTCTTCTGTGAACTATCTGGGACACATAGTGTCTGAAAAAGGAGTGGCTACAGACCCTGAGAAGTTGGAGGCAGTTACTTCGTGGCCAAGGCCCACAACAGTTACAGAACTTCGGTCTTTCCTGGGGTTCTGCTCCTACTACCGCAGGTTTGTGGATGGGTTTGCCCGCATTGCAAAACCCCTAAACGAACTGCTCAAGACAGAAGGAGAGGAAGATGGATTGGGGCCTAGGAGGTCCGGTGAATCGGTCCAAGACCAATGGAACTCAAGGTGCGAAGAGGCTTTCAGAACCTTGAAGAGAAGTCTCACCACAGCCCCAGTTTTGGCCTACGCTGATCCCACTAGACCATATGAGCTACATGTTGATGCCAGCCATGAGGGCCTAGGTGGAGTACTCTACCAGGAGTATGAAGACCAGCTACGACCAGTGGCCTATGTGAGTCGGAGCCTGACCCCCTCCGAGAAGAACTATCCCACCCACAAGTTGGAGTTCTTAGCCCTCAAATGGGCAGTTGTTGACAAACTGAGAGACTATTTGTATGGGGCCGAGTTTACTGTAAAGACAGATAACAACCCCTTGACCTATCTATTCACCACCGCCAAGCTGGATGCAACTGGACACAGATGGTTGGCGGCGTTGTCTGGATTCAATTTCAGCCTCAAGTACAGACCAGGGGCTGGAAATAGGGATGCAGATGCCCTGTCCCGAAGATCCCATGTCATGGTCGATGACTGGGAAGACTGGACCCAAG
The DNA here is from genome assembly GCA_028564925.1 of Lithobates sylvaticus. Taxonomy (NCBI): domain Eukaryota; kingdom Metazoa; phylum Chordata; class Amphibia; order Anura; family Ranidae; genus Lithobates; species Lithobates sylvaticus. Next base: position 620,233,215 of record CM053027.1, on the reverse strand, counting down.
TGGCACCAGAAGGAGTGCGAGCCCTTTGTCAGGGGGCTGAACTCCAAGCCAGAGGAGGATCCAGAGCTGAAGAGATAGGAGTTACCACAGTGGGAGTCCCAAAGTGTTACTGTGGGGTAACTCAACTAGCAGAAGAGTGCCTACCGAAGCTGTCCAAGAAGGAGTTAAGGTGTGACCAATTGGAAGACCCCATGGGGAGATTGGTCCTGGAAGCCCTGGAAGACAAGAGTCCAGAGGGACTTCGCCTTCACCCTTCCAAAGAAGCTCGCCTACTGAGGAGAGAGTTGGACAAATTACAGGTGCATCAGGGGGTAGTCTACCGAAGGGGCCCCTCTGATGGCTCAGAAGATAAGTGGCAGTTGTTTCTCCCAGAAAAGCATCGAGAGACTGTGCTGATTGCCTTACATGACCAGCATGGTCACTTGGGAGCAGAGAGAACCTTCCAACTTGTCAGAGACCGGTTTTATTGGCCCTGCATGAGGGCCGAAGTGGAGGAGTATTGCCATTCCTGTGCAAGATGCATTCAGAGAAAGACTTTACCCCATCAAGCTGCCCCAATGGGCCACCTACAGAGTCAAGGCCCAATGGATCTGGTATGCATTGATTTTCTCTGCCTCAAACCCGATTTGAGTGGATTGGGAAATGTTCTGGTGGTAACCGACCATTTCACCCGTTATGCTCAGGCTTTCCCAACCAAGGACCAGAAGGCCTCTACAGTAGCCAAGGTACTTTTGGAGAAGTACTTTGTTCATTATGGACTGCCAAAGAGAATCCATTCAGACCAAGGAAGGGACTTTGAGAGTCGCCTGATCAGGAAGCTACTAGATTCTCTGGGAGTAGAGAAGACTAGAACCACACCATATCACCCTCAAGGTGATGCCCAGCCTGAAAGGTTCAACAGGACCCTATTGAACATGTTGGGAACTTTGGAAACAGAGAAGAAGCAACATTGGAGTCAACACATTTCAGCTCTGGTGCATGCCTACAACTGCACCACCAGTGATGTGACAGGGTTTTCTCCTTACCGACTTATGTTTGGGAGAGAAGCAAGATTGCCAGTGGATTTGGCCTTTGGCATATCCTTAGACCATGCCTCTGCTGCCTCCCACAAAGGATATGTGGACAGATTGAGGCACAGTTTGAAGATAGCTTATGAGAAAGCTCAAGCGGCCTCTGACCAGAGGGGGGCCCGAAATAAGAGGAACTTTGATTTGAAAGTTAGAGTACAGGACCTACAGCCTGGGGACCGTGTACTGTTACGCAATCTAGGGATCCCTGGAAAACACAAGATTGCTGATAGATGGAGATCAGAGCCATATATCATCTGTAGAAAACTTCCAGGATTGCCTGTCTACAAGTTGAAGCCAGAAGGAAGAGTGGGGCCTTTGAAGACCTGGCATAGGAATCATTTGCTCCCACTCACTGAAGCAGTCAGAATACCTCCAGTAAGAGACGTACCTGAATCTGTTTCCATTCTGGATACCCCCAGGCCTAATACTAGGTCTCAAACATCCCATGTTAGGGGTGGACAGGACCCCCAACCAGAGGAAGAAAGAGGAGAACTTGAATGGCTATGGCCTTCCTCAACTCCAGGAAATTCCGCCATAGATCTTCCACCTACTGAAGATGTGGAAGGTAACACATTGAACCCAGAAGCCACAGAGTTTGTGCCATTCAGTGTTGTGCCTGAGTGCTGGGAAGATATCCCTGGTCTCTACTCAGAAGAAGAAGAAGTAGATGTTCCAGAGCCAGAGATGTTGCCAGAATGTGTTCCTGAAGAAGTCCCAAGAGAACAGAGAGCTTGCAGAGTTGTGAAGCCTCCCAAGAAGTTAACTTACCCCAAGATGGGAGAAAGTTCAGAGGACTCTGTTACCACAGCAAGGAGAAGTGCTGAAAGCCCTGACCCATCCACTGTTCATTTGGTGGAGGGCAACCCCAGCTCACTCTCTGGCACAGTTAAACAGGTCGCCCACACTGAAGTGACCTGTAGACAGGACAGCTCCCCATCTTATGCTAGTTGGTGGGAAGCTCCCCTGTTCAAATTATGTGAAAATGTTGTTCCCGAGGAAGATTGTAATTTGAACACTGTCTTTGGGGACCAAAGATTCAAAGTGGGGGGAGTGTGTAGCGGGGTCGTACCCCTTTTAGGGGAAAAGACTACATTCCCCATAATCCCCCAGGCTCCCGGGCTGCTTGTTTCCGCCCGAGAGGCTGCTGGGGGAGGTTATAAAAAGGAAGAGGAGAGACTGCCTCTTCCTCTTCTGACACTTCCTCTTCTGAGGCCTCACCTGACTGGTCTCCCTCTTATGACTGAGCTTGTGACGTGGAGACTGGTTCCTGAGGAGACACCTGTGCGGACCGGGACTGCTGAAGGCCTGAAGCCTGGGCCTTGCAGCAGACAGAGTGAGACTCTCATCCCTCAGAGTCAGCAGCAGCGGAGCGGAGACTCTTCCCTACAGTCGGTCGGTCGGAGCTGAGGACCGGAGCGCAGGGGCTGTGACGAGGAGACCGGAGCCGCCATTGAAGGGACCGGAGCTGAGGACGGTACCCCAGGATTGGTGAGAGAGCCGGAAGGCTCATCCTGCATTGCTATACACACTTTCATGCCTATTGAACTGCCTAGGCACAATTCACCTCAGAGCAGCAAATGTTACTTTCTGTGGATTACAAATACACCATTTAAAGCTACATGTGCACCACCTCTACAGATTCATTGCCGGTGAAGAACACTGTACTAGTACAAGGACTGAGCTCTATTGCTAGGGATCAGGCCTGGTCCGTTAGGTAGGCGCAGATAGATTTATTGCACCTCAGGGGTGCATAGCAGACGGTCGCCACACTTGGCGCTCCGTTTCCCCATTGCTAGTTTGTTACATATGTGTGTACATGTTAAAGTGCATATTGCAGGGACCTGCTAAAGTATTGTAAGTCATATGTTTAAATGCATGTTACTATTTCTTTTCCTTACTGCCAAAGTAAAGCCAGTTATTCTTATTTCAGCAGTCTGCTTGTGAGTTCATACCCATTACACTTAGAGTATAAGTGATATTTTTATGTGCATAGATACATACCCCTTTACTAACTGTGCCAGAGCGGGTAGAGCATAATTGCCGGGGGTTGGTGGAGCTGTACTCAGGGACCCAAAACTAAACCAGCGGCTCTCTTAACTGAGACGGCACCGGACCTTCCCTGGATCAATAGGCTCCAAGATCCGCTGGGGCTTTTCCTCTCAGTTGCATTGTTTCGGGCCAGCCAGCCCCCGAGACACAGGATACACAGCTCCGCACCCCAGGCCAGGTGGGCCATGGGGCTGGGTCAGGAGGACCACCAGAACCAAAACGACAGAAAATAATCCCCCGCCAACATGGCATCGGTACCTTAAATACCACCCCCCAGAATTCACAGCAGGAAGACACTCCTACTGGGCTGGTTCCGAGCAACAGGTGACATTCAATGCATCCAGCTAAGCTGCGTTTCTACTCTTGCCAGTGGTGACAGCGACACCTACGGTCAAGGAGAACCCAGTGCAACCCAGCTGGACTGGTACTGAAACCAGTAATTTAGTGAAATTATCCTGAAGCCCAACTGTGGCTTCAGACAACTTAATTTTGAAAAACAATAGCACCTACTCTTTAGGAGCCAGCGCTACACATATATATATATATATATATATATATATATATATATATATATATATATATATATATATATATATATATATATATATATATACACTGTATATTACATATATTATCATTACATCAGGGTACCCAGAGAGCCTCCCTTTTACATCAGGGTCCCTAGAAAGCCCCTTTCATACATCAGGGTTCCCAGGGAGCCCATCCTTACCTCAGAGTCCCCAGAAAACCACTCCTTACATCAGGCTCACCAGAGAGAGGGCAGGCAGTGAGAGATGATGTCATCACTCTGCTGCCCGTGGCTGCACAGTGAGAGCAGAACAGCGGTGATGCAGGGCGGGTGGTGAGAGATGATGTCATCTCTCTGCTCTCTCACCTGCCTGGCACTCCCGTGCTACCTGCCTGCTCTCTGGTGCTGCCCGCCGCACACTGCAGAGAGGCCACGACCACGGCCGTCTCAGAGAGACTCAGGGCTATGGGCCCCAGATTTGGGGCTATAGCCCCAAAAGCCACCCCTTAGCAACACCCCAGGTAGTGTGTAATGCAGAGTTCAGAAATCAATAGAACGTGATGCAGAGTTCAGTGGTCAGTTGTATGTAACATAGAGATCAGAGGTCAGTAGGAAGTAATGCAGAGTAGGGATGAGCCGAACACCCCCGGGTTCGGTTCGCACCAGAACCTGCGAACGGACCGAAAGTTTGCGCGAACGTTAGAACCCTATTAGTTACAATGGACGCGAACGTTCAAAATCTAAAGTGCTAATTATAACGGCCAATATGCATGTTATTGTCATAAAAAAGGTTTGGGGACCCGGGTCCTGCCCCAGGGGACATGTATCAATGCAAAAATAAGTTTTAAAAACGGACGTTTTTTCTGGAGCAGTCATTTTAATGATGCATAAAGTGAAAAAAAAAAAAAGTGAAATATTCCTTTAAATATGGTACCTGGGGGGGGGGTGTCTAAAGTATGCCTGTGAAGTGGCATGTGTTTCCCGTGTTTAGAACTGTCCCTGCAAAAAATGACATTTGTAAAGGAAAAAAAAAAGAAGCCATTTAAAACTGCTTGCGGCTTTAATGTCATGTCTTGTCCTGGCAATATGGATGAAACTCTTTGAGAAAAATGGCATGGCTACCCCATCCCCCCCCCCCCCCCCCCAGCCCATTACCAGCCCCTTTGGGTCTTGTATGGATATTAAGGGGAACCCTGCACCCAAAATAAAACCCTATACCTACAACCCTATGGACTCTGAACAGCAGTATACAGGCGGTGCAAACAAGACAGGGACTGTAGGTTTGTTCTTAAGTAGAATCTGTTTGTCATTTTGAACAGGTCAATTTTTAAGCGTAGCTCCATCCAAAAAATAGATTTTTAAGCTTTTTGGAGAACATAGGGAAGGGTTATCACCCCTGTAACATTTGATTTGCTGTCTGTGCACCTGTTCAGAACATTTCACCTCACTTTCCGTCCCAATGACAAATGTTTTTGGAAAAGTGTGTTTTTTATTGAAACAAGTATTGGTGATAAAGCATCAGTAGAGAGGAGATACCTTTTTCCCAAATTAAATCTAACAGGATAGAATTTTCCTTCCTAGGGGTAGATTTCCTCTCACTTCCTGTTTTCTCCTTCCGTTTGCAAGTAGGAGTCATTTGTAAGTTGGATGTTTGAAAGTAGGGGCCTGCCGTATATACTCTGCAGAAATTTGCCCCTTAGATGTTGGTGTTGCCACAACACTGTAAGCCCTCACAGCTACTCTTGGTGGGCGCTGGAACGCCCTGCTGTGAATTATTAGATCAAGAATTGTAATTGCATGCCCCTGTTGAACAGGGGCAGAAAAATTGGGCCTTTGGTGGTGGTGGTGGTGGACGGTGTTGCCACAACACTGTAAGCCCTCACAGTTACTCTTGGTGGGCGCAGGAATGGGCCCTGCTGTGAATTATTAGATCAAGAATTGTAATTGCATGCACCTGTTGAACAGGGGCAGAATAATTGGGCGTTTGGTGGTGGTGGTGGTGGACGGTGTTGCCACAACACTGTAAGCCCTCACAGTTACTCTTGGTGGGCGCAGGAATGGGCCCTGCTGTGAATTATTAGATCAACATTTGTAATTACACGCCCCTGTTAAACAGGGGCTGACAAATTGTGCCTTAGGCACTGGTGCTGGTGCCACAACACTGCAACCCCTCACAGATACTGTACTTGGAGCACAGCAATGAGACCTGTTGCAAAGCATTGCATAAAAAATTGTAATTACACGCCCCTGTTAAACAGGGGCTGAAAAATTGTGCCTTAGCCACTGGTGGTGGCACCCAGAAACAAAAATGTTCTTCCAAGCTATCATCAGGATCATTGAGGAGGAAGAGGATAGTCAGTCAACATAACAGGACAGTCACTCAGCATCAGCATAGGCAGTCTTGAAGGGATGTGACATTTCAAAATAAATTATTCAGTTATATCAGCTTCAGGTGCCTGGTAGCTGGTGTTGATCCAAGACTGATTCATCTTTATGAAGGTCAGTCGATCAACCAAGTTAGTGGACAGGCACACCCTGTGATCGGTGACAACGCCTCCAGCAGCACTGAATGTGCGTTCCGAAAGAACGCTGGATGCAGGACAGGCCAGTAGCTCAATTGCATTCTGTGCAAGCTCTGGCCAGTGATCCATCCTCAAGACCCAGTAAGCCAGATGATTTTCAGTGGGAAAGGTGTCCAAGTCTGACCTTGCCCCTAGGTATTCCTGCACCATGTATATCAGACGCTGGCGATGGTTGCTGGAACCGATCATACCTTGGGGCTGCGGACTAAAAAATTGTCTGAACGCATCGGTCAGACGTCCACCTTTCCCACCGCTCCTTCTGCTACTGACCGAAGCCTCAGCAACTCGTCGTCCAGGACCAGGAGTTTGTAACCTCCCAGTCTCTGGGAACGCGTTGCACAGACCTTTCTGCAAGGCCTCCCGGAGATGTCTCATCCTCTGCTCCCTCTGCGACGGCAAGATAAGGTCCGCAACCTTACCCTTGTACCGTGGATCAAGGAGAGTGGCCAGCCAGTAATGGTCCCTCTCCTTGATCCGAAGAATACGAGGATCCTTCCGCAGGCTTTGCAGGATCAGGGAGGCCATGCAACGTAGGTTAGCTGAGGCATTCGGTCCGGAGTCTTCTGGGTCACTGAGGACGACATGATCCGCAGCCACCTCCTCCCAGCCACGTACAAGTCCACCGGTTTCTTGGGACTGTAAATCATCCCTAAAAGACTGCTGCTGCTGATGCTGAGTGCCAGGCTCCACCTCCATGCTGACTCAATCCTCCTCCTCCTCCTCATCCTCTTCCTGTGTGATGGGTGGGAGAGAAGGAACACTGTCTGGATAAAGGGGGCCTTGAGAGGCAAGGAAGTCCTCCTCTTCCTGCCTCTGTTCTGCCTCAAGTGCCCTGTCCATTATTCCATGCAGCGTATGCTCCAACAGGTGGACAAGAGGTACAGTGTCACTGATGCATGCACTGTCACTGCTCACCATCCTCGTGACCTCCTCAAATGGTGACAGGACAGTGCATGCATCCCTGATCATGCTCCACTGGCGTGGTGAAAAAAATCCGAGCTCCCCTGACCCTGTCCTGGTGCCATAGTCGCACAGGTACTCATTGATGGCCCTCTGCTGCGTGTGCAGTCGCTGTAGCATGGCCAACGTTGAGTTCCACCTGGTGGGCATGTCACATATAAGGCAGTTCTTGGGCAGGTTCAACTCCTTTTGCAGCTCAGCCAGCCGAGCACTGGCATTATATGATTGGCGGAAATGCACACAGACCTTCATGGCCTGCCTCAGGACATCCTGTAAGCCTGGGTACCTGCCCAAGAACCGCTGCACCACCAGGTTAAGGACGTGAGCCATACAGGGCACATGGGTCAGTTGTCCCTGTCGCAGGGCAGAGAGGAGGTTGGTGCCATTGTCACAAACCACCATTCCTGGCTTAAGCTGGCGTGATGTCAACCACCTCTCGGCCTGCCCCTGCAGAGCTGACAAAACCTTTGCCCCAGTGTGGCTCCTGTCCCCCAAAACACACCAGCGCAAGCACGGCATGGCATCTTTTTGCCTGCGTACTTGCGTAGCCCCTTGGACGCCTATGGAGCACCGCTGGTTCCGAGGACAGAGCACTCGAAGAGGCCATGGAGGAAGAAGAAAAGGAGGGGGTGGAGGAGAGAGGTGTGTCACAAGCAGTAGTAGTATTTTGGAGGCGTAGTGGCAGAACAACCTCCAACACTACTGCACCTTGTCCTGCATCCTTCCCAGCTGCCAAAAGAGTGACCCAATGGGCCGTGAAAGATAGGTAACGTCCCTGTCCATGCCTGCTGGACCATGAGTCAGCGGTAATATGCACCTTACCACTGACCGCCCTGTCCAGCGAGGCCAAGACATTGCCTTCCACATGCCGGTAGAGAGCCGGAATCGCCTTCCGTGAGAAAAAGTGGCGTTTGGGAACCTGCCACTGAGGAACCGCACATTGCACAAACTCACGGAAGGGGGCCGAGTCTACCAACTAAAAAGGCAGCAGTTGAAGTGCTAGCAATTCAACCGCTGGGCATGTGGATGGCTGGGAGTGAACTTCTTTCGACGGTCCAGCAGCTGGGGCAGGGAAATTTGCCTGGTACAATTGGACGTCGGTGTAGGGCTAGCAGAGTGCCCGCAAGTACTTGGCTGTGACACACCTAATTCTACACCTTCATTCCTCTCAGTGCATCTTTCAGAGAGGACTGAAGGTATAGTGGGGTTGGAGATTCCAGCTGATGAGGAGCAAGGAGAGGTCTGCTTTGTTCTTTGGTGTGGGTCTTTAAGGTGCGCTTGCCAACAAGCTGCATGGCAGGTCAACATATGTCTGGTCATGCTTGTGGTGCCCAAGCGGCTGATGTTTTGGCCACGCGAGATACGCTTGAGACGTATGTTGCAAATAGCAGCGGTGCAATCTGATGTACTCGTCTCAAAAAAGGCCCACACCAAAGAACTTTTGTAATAATGCGCAGAGGCAGCGCCCTGCACAGGCGGAGCTCTGCGGTGTGATTCAGTTGGTGTGCTGCCCTCAAGCTGGCCCCCGGAGGGCATCCTGCCTCGTTGGAGATGTGCCGCCTCCTCCTCCTCTCTCAGGCGCCCACGTGGAGTCAGTGACCTCATCATCCCCTCCCTCTTCACCACTGGAGCAAACCTGGCAGTATGCTGCAGCTGGTGGAACATGACTGCCAGATTGCTGTCCTTGAGCATCCCCTCTCTTTGCGCTCACGCTACTGCCTTCCTCTAGCTGGGTATCATCATCTGAGCCTTCAAAACGCTGGGCATCCTCCTGGAGCATGTACCCAACACTGTGCTCAAACAGTTCGGGGGACTCCTCAGGAGAACATGGTGGGTCTAGGGAAGGGGTGACTGATGACATTGAGTACGCGTTGGAGGATGCTTTGCCAGTACCCTGAGCCTGGGTGAGAGAGGATGAGGAGGATGAGGAGGGCTTGGTCATCCACTCTACCAAGCCTTCGGCATGATGCAGCTCAACATGTCCAGCTGCCGAAAATAAGGACAAGCTTGTCCCATGGCCACGTGCTAATGACGATGCACCGCGTCCACGACCAGCACTGTTGTCTCTAGACACAGTCCCTGCTTGCCCTGTTTTCTTGGCTCGTGACTGTCTGCCTCTCCTTGTTGGCCTTCCAGACATTGTAATGGCCTGCATGGAGATGGGAAAAACAGCTATTGGGTAGTGTATATTGTGCTGGAGTCACACAACACACACACTAACTCCTGCAGATGGCTGGATTCGATGAAACCGGGGCAGAAGGGCAGATACAGGTGCAGGTTGTATACTGTGCTGTGCTGCACTCACACACACAATTACTAACTCCTGCAGATGGCTGGATTAGATGAAACCAGGGCAGAAGGGCAGATACAGGTTCAGGTTGTATACTGTGCTGTGCTGCACTCACACAACACAATCACTAACTCCTGCAGATGGCTGGATTAGATGACACCAGGGCAGAAGGGCAGATACAGGTTCAGGTTGTATACTGTGCTGTGCTGCACTCACACAACACAATTACTAACTCCTGCAGATGGCTGGATTAGATGACAACAGGGCAGAAGCGCAGATACAGGCGCAGATTGTATACTGTGCTGTGCTGCACTCACACACAACACAATTACTAACTCCTGCAGATGGCTGGATTAGATGAAACCAGAGCAGAAGGGCCGATACAGGTTCAGGTTGTATACTGTGCTGTGCTGCACTCACACAACACAATTACTAACTCCTGCAGATGGCTGGATTAGATGAAACAAGGGCAGAAGGGCAGATACAGGTTCAGGTTGTATACTGTGCTGTGCTGCACTCACACAACACAATTACTAACTCCTGCAGATGGCTGTATTAGATTAAACCAGGGCAGAAGGGCAGATACAGGTTCAGGTTGTATACTGTGCTGTGCTGCATGGCTGGATTCGATGACAACAGGGCAGAAGGGCAGATACAGGTTCAGGTTGTATACTGTGCTGTGCTGTGCTGCACTCACACAACACAATTACTAACTCCTGCAGATGGCTGGATTAGATGAAACCAGTGCAGAAGGGCAGATACAGGTTCAGGTTGTATACTGTGCTGTGCTGCACTCACACAACACAATTACTAACTCCTGCAGATGGCTGGATTAGATGACACCAGGGCAGAAGGGCAGATACAGGTGCAGGTTGTATACTGTGCTGTGCTGCACTCACACAACACAATTACTAACTCCTGCAGATGGCTGGATTAGATTACACCAGGGCTGAAGGGCAGATACAGGTTCAGGTTGTATACTGTGCTGTGCTGCACTCACACAACACAATTACTAACTCCTGCAGATGGCTGGATTAGATGACACCAGGGCAGAAGGGCAGATACAGGTTCAGGTTGTATACTGTGCTGTGCTGCACTCACACAACACACACACTAACTCCTGCAGATGGCTGGATTAGATGACACCAGGGCAGAAGGGCAGATACAGGTGCAGGTTGTATACTGTGCTGTGCTGCACTCACACAACACTCACACACACTAACTCCTGCAGATGGCTGGATTAGATGACACCAGGGCAGAAGGGCAGATACAGGTGCAGGTTGTATACTGTGCTGTGCTGCACTCACACAACACAATTACTAACTCCTGCAGATGGCTGGATTAGATGACACCAGGGCAGAAGGGCAGATACAGGTTCAGGTTGTATACTGTGCTGTGCTGCACTCACACAACACAATTACTAACTCCTGCAGATGGCTGGATTAGATGACACCAGGGCAGAAGGGCAGATACAGGTGCAGGTTGTATACTGTGCTGTGCTGCACTCACACAACACACACACTAACTCCTGCAGATGGCTGGATTAGATGAGAACAGGGCAGAATGGCAGATACAGGTTCAGGTTTATACTGTGCTGTGCTGCACACACACAACACACACACTAACTACTGCAGATGGCTGGATTAATGGAGCACTGCACAAAATGGTAGATACAGGTGCAGGTTGTAGACTGTGCTGTGCTGGAGTCACAGAGCACACACACAAAGTAACGCCTGCAGATGGCTGTATTGGTAGAGAACAGCACTTTCCCCACACGCAAATGCCTGAGAAGAACACACTATCCCTGCCTATCTTTCCCTACACTTTCCCAACACTTTCAGAAGAAAGTGACAGAGTGCTGGGGTCAGAAGAAAGTGACAGAGTGCTGGAGTCAGAAGAAAGTGACAGAGTGCTGGGGTCAGAAGAAAGTGACAGAGTGCTGGGGTCAGAAGAAAGTGACAGAGTGCTGGAGTCAGAAGAAAGTGACAGAGTGCTGGGGTCAGAAGAAAGTGACAGAGTGCTGGGGTCAGAAGAAAGTGACAGATTGCTGGGGTCAGAAGAAAGTAACGCAGGGTGCTGGGGACAAAAGAAAGTGACAGAGTGCTGGGGACAGAAGAAAGTAACGCAGGGTGCTGGGGACAGAAGAAAGTAACGCAGGGTGCTGGGGACAGAAGAAAGTAACGCAGGGTGCTGGGGACAGAAGAAAGTAACGCAGGGTGCTGGGGACAGAAGAAAGTAACGCAGGGTGCTGGGGTCAGAAGAAAGTAACGCAGGGTGCTGGGGTCAGAAGAAAGTGACAGAGTGCTAGGGACAGAAGAAAGTAACGCAGGGTGCTAGGGACAGAAGAAAGTAAAGCAGGGTGCTGGGGTCAGAAGAAAGTAACGCAGGGTGCTGGGGACAGAAGAAAGTAACACAGGGTGCTGGGGACAGAAGAAAGTAACGCAGGGTGCTGGGGACAGAAGAAAGTAACACAGAGTGCTGGGGACAGAAGAAAGTAACACAGAGTGCTGGGGTCAGAAGAAAGTAACGCAGGGTGCTGGGGACAGAAGAAAGTAACGCAGGGTGCTGGGGACAGAAGAAAGTAACGCAGGGTGCTGGGGACAGAAGAAAGTAACACAGAGTGCTGGGGACAGAAGAAAGTAACACAGAGTGCTGGGGACAGAAGAAAGTAACGCAGGGTGCTGGGGACAGAAGAAAGTAACGCAGGGTGCTGGGGACAGAAGAAAATAACGCAGGGTGCTGGGGACAGAAGAAAGTGACAGAGTGCTGGGGTCAAGAGTAAGTAGTACAGAGTTCAGAAGTCAGAGGTCAGTTGTATGTAAGACCGCATTGAAAGGTCAGTAGTATGGATGAGCTTAATCTTTAGTACGAACGTAAATATGGACCGAACAAACGTTTGCTGTTTGGACATTTCTATTAACTGTCAAACATTTACCCCTTTGGTGGGAGCCTACAGACCTTTTTTTTGCCAGGGAATTGTTGCCCTTTTGCATGGTGCTCCCCCACGTGATATAATTAGCACTAAATCCGAGATATCAACATTTACAATTTCATATTCAGCCAATTAAGCTCTGAGCCCATTGGAACTTCCTAACAAGCAGCTCCTCTCCTGGGATGATGAAGTTTGCTGATTGCCAGCAGTCCCCCCCCCCCCCTGGTAACCTTGTTCAGCTCCATCTCCAGAGGCCATAGTCGCGTTGTACTTGTATATAATAAAAAGGTGCAGGAAATAAAGAACACACAACTCAATGGGAAGCCTGAAGACACGTTGCAGGTGAACGGTTTTGGATCACAAGGGAGCATCTCGTGTCTTCTATTTATATCATGTTGAGATTTCAGCAGATAGAAATAACGTTCTCCAGAACAGAACATCAGAGGAAGGAGATCTTCAGCTCGGTCACAATGTTCCACGCTGTGAAATGAGGTGAGAGAGGCAACAAAAAGTCCAACCCAAAGCTTGTTCCACCAGAAAAACCTTATAAACAGGTACATAAGAATAGGGAACTGTCGGCACCTTCCTGTACCTTGTAATGCGCCCAAGAAAACGCAGCACTAGGACTTTCAGCTCTATGTCTGTAGATGTTCTGTCATTGTTGGCCTTTGTTGATTTATTGTGTATTCCTTAACCTCTTCGTGATGCAAATTATTAAAAAAAAAAAATTAAAAAAATGTCACATTTAGCTGTATATTTCGTGCTACAACCACTACAGAACAGCCCAAAATAAATTCTCCTGCTCCTGATGATCGCAGCAATACCACATACACTATATTACCAAAAGTAATTTTAGGAGGGTGTCTAGGGGAATGTTGGACCATTCTTCCAGAAGTGTGTTATACCGCGTACACACAATCGGAATTCTCGTCGGAACAAACTGTGACGGTTTTTCCGTCGGAATTCCGATGGAATTCCGCTCAAACTGTGTTGCCTACACACGGTCACACCAAATTCCGACGGTCTGTAACACAGCAGCATAAAACACGTTCGACAGCACTATAGAAGGGAAGTTTAATGCTTCCGAGCATGCGTCGAATTGTTTCCGAGCATGCGTCGGAATTTTGCATGTCGGAATTGCATACACACGATCGGAAAATCCGATAGAAAGGTTTTCCATCGGAAAAATTGAGAACAGGTTCTCAATCCAAAGTCTGTCGGAAATTCCGACAGAAAAAGACTGATGGGCATACACACGGTCCAATGAAAAGCTCCCATCGGACTGTTTCCATCGGAAATTCCAACCGGGTGTACGCCGCATTTGTGAGGTCGGGGCGCTGATAAGGACAAGAAGGCCTGGCTCACAGTCTCCGCTCTAATACATCCCGGGTTGAAGCCAGGACTCTGTGCAGGCCAGTCAAGTTCAGCCACCCCAAACTCGCTCATCCGTGTCTTTATGGACCTTTTAATCACAGATGGGTTTTTTATTTTTTGATAAACAAACAAAAAAAGATGGAAAATTTTGAAAAAAATAAAAATCATGTTTAATAGTTTGTTATAAAATTTAGCAAACAGGTAATTTTTCTGCTTCATTGATATGCGCTGATGAGGCGGCACTGGTTGGCACTGATAGGCTACACTGGTGGGCACTGATAGGCTGCACTGATGGGCACTAATAGGCACAGTTAAGGCAGCACTGATAGGCACAGATAAGGTAACACTGATGGGGACAGATAAGTCGGTACTGATGGCCACTGATAAGATGGCACTGATGGGCCCTGATGGGTGGCACGGATGGGTGGCAGGGATGGGTGGCAATGATGGGCACCACTGATGGGCACTAATGGGCACTGGTAGGTGACACTGATAGGTGGCACTGATGTGCAGCACTGTTCTTCAGGCACTGAGTGTGGACACTGATAGGTGGAACTTTGGGCACTGACAGATGGCACTGTGGGCACAGACAGGTGGCACTGATGGGTGGCGCTGGTGGGCACTGGTAGGCGGCACTGTTGCCTACTGCTAGGTGGCACTTGTAGGGGGCACAGGTGGGCACTGATGACCTGGCGGCAGCTCGCAGTGATCGGGACTGATGTCCCTCTCACTGCCGCCGGTGATCGGCTTTTTTTTTTTCTCCTTAAGGTACTAGCCTACCCTGCTGCACATGTCAGGTCAGAGTGGGCCATCACCACCATGAGGTCAATTTGTAATTGAGAGGCTGCACTTTAATAGCCTGGGTTGAGGGTGGGCATTATAGATAACATAAAATAAATTCCAAATCATAAATAAAAATGTGTATTTTTTAAAAGGCAATAGCCAGAAATATTGTACAACGTGAAAATGCATATATGTATACACTCTTACAAGGCATTTTTTAAGAGGGAGAAGCCAGGACTATAGGTGCATTTAGTTATGCTGGGTGGTAGCCAGCCTGGCTAATTTGTAGTATTTAGTGGTCAAATGGCTTCTGCCCTAATCCTGTTTAGCTGTGGTTTCTCCTTTTTGTCAGTGGGTAGTGCTGTTGCCTTTGACATTAGTGTGAGGAGCTACAGTGAGTTCAGATTATGAATAAACATACCTTTCTCAGCCAATCACAGCTTTGCATGCTGGAAAAAGGTATTTTTTTGGGAGAAGTCAGGTGATGTTAGTCTTCCCTCCTAGGGCTGCGACCTGGGTGGATGTGTGTGTGAATCAGCTCCTGGCTGAGGCCTATCCAGGTGGCTGCTGGCTTCTAGGCCTGTCTGAGGCCTATCCGGGTGTCTACGATTCTGCGGACTAACCACTTGCCGACCGGCGCACGACGATATACGTCGGCAGAATGGCACGTACAGGCAGGAGGGCGTATATATAAGTCCCTCCTTTCTGCCTGTCCGTGACATTGGGAGCGCGCCGATCGGGACCCCCGTGAGGCCGGTCACAGGTCCCGCGGACTCGATCGCCACAGGGACACCCGCGATCGTCTCACGGGAAGGCTGAACGGGGAGATGCGGAAATAAACAGCATCTCCCCGTTCTGCCTAGCAACTAGTGACGCTGATCTCTGCTCCCTGTGATTGGAGCAGAGATCAGCATTCACTAGCTGACAGCCATGCCCCCCCCCCCCCCACAGTAAGAAACACACCCCTAGGCATACTTAACCCCTACACTGCCCCCTTGTGGTTAACCCCTTCAATGCCAGTGTCATTTATACAGGAATCAATGCATTTAAATAGCACTGATTGCTGTATAAATGACAATGCTCCCAAAAATGTGTCAAAAATGTCCGTTGTGTCCGCCATAATGTCGCAGTCGCAATAAAAATCGCTGATCGCCGCCATTACTAATAAAAAAATTATTTTAAAAAAATCCTATAAAACTATCCCCTATCTTGTAAACGCTATAACTTCTGCGCAAACCAATCAATAATCGCTTATTGCGATTTTTTTTACCAAAGATATGTAGAAGAATACGTATCGGCCTAAACTGAGGGAAAAAATGGTTTTTTTTATATATTTTTGGGGGATATTTATATTTATTATAGCAAAAAATAAAAAAGAATGCATTTTTTTTCAAAATTGTCACACTTTTTTGTTTATAGCGCAAAAAATAAAAACCGCAGGGGCGATCAAATACCACCAAAAGAAAGCTCTGTTTGTGGGAAAAAAAGGACGCCAATTTTGTTTGGGAGCCACGTCGCACGGCTGCGCAATTGTCATTTAAAGCGACGCAGTGCCGAATCGCAAAAAGGGGCCTGGTCCTTTGGCTGCAAATTGGTCCGGGGCTGAAGTGGTTAAAGGCTCTTTTCCTGTAACTGCTATCTACCTTATCTCACCTATTTTTGTCTAAGGAGTCTGCCAGTCTGTCTATTAACTGATCATTACTAAGGCCCCTTTCACACTGGGGCGGTTTTCAGGCGGTACAGCGCTAAAAATAGCGCCTGTATACCGCCTGAAAAAAACGGCCCCATTCACTCCAGTGTGAAAGCCGGCGGGCTTTCACACTGGAGCGGTGCGCTAGCAGGACGGTAAAAAAAGTCCTGCTAGCAGCATCTTTGGAGCGGTGAAGGAGCGGTGTATTTACCGCTCCTATACCGCTCCTTCCCATTGAAATCAATGGGAAACCGCGGGGATACCGCCCGCAAACCGCCGCTGCAGCGGCGCTTTGCGGAGGTTTTTAACCCTTTTGCGGCCGCTAGCGGGGGTTAAAACCACCCCGCTAGCGGCCGCATACCGCGGGTAAAACGATGGTAAAGCAGCGCTAAATATAGCGCTGCTTTACCGTCGCCGCCCCGCACCGCCCCAGTGTGAAGCCAGCCTTAGGGTGTCCTGTGCTCTATCCCCTCTCTCTCACATTTTTCCTGTTTGTGAAATAAACTTCTCTCTTGTTTAAGCATAAAAGTGACTGGCACCCAACTTACTTTCTTGCGCATCACCCACCATACCTAGTAACCTGCACCCTGAGCAGCCCTCCCTACCTCTGGTAGTCACCACCAGGCTCCAGAAAAATTGGGGTAGGCGCTACACTTATAATTAGGAAATTAAAATCAGTGTATAGTTTCACAGAGGAAATTCTTAAATATTACACAGACTCGATGCACACGCACCTAGTCTGTACAATCATGTGTCATCAAAATCTAGGAGAATATCTCAAAGGTTTGTTTGCCTAAATGTTTGTGGACAACTGAATAGACATGTGCAATTCGTTTCGTTTTTTTTTTTTCTTTTTTTGTTAAAATTCATTATATACATTCATTCGTTATCGTACGAATGAACGAACGATTCGCTAAAAATTTTAACGAATAACGAATTGTTCGAATCGAACGAATACAAAAAACAACGAAAATCCGTAAAAAATTAATTAGAAACAACGAATCTACGAAAGAAGAAAATCCGAAAAACGAAAACAGGAACAACGAAAATCAAAATGAACGAAAAAAATTCGTACATTCGTAACTTTTTTTTTTTGTTGAATTGGTAATTTTCCGTGTCCCTTACAATGGCGCTGTTTAACGTGCTTCGAATGGATTGAACGAAAAAATTCGTACATTCGTAATTTTTTTTCGATTCGTTATTTTCCGTGTCTCTTACAATGGCGCTGTTTAACGTGCTTCGAATGGATAGAACGAAAAAATTCGTACATTCGTAACTTTTTTTTTTCCGATTCGTAATTTTCCGTGTCTCTTACAATGGCGCTGCTTAACGTGCTTTGAATGGATTGAACGAAAAAATTCGTACATTCGTAAATTTTTTTTTTTCGATTCGTTATTTTCCGTGTCTCTTACAATGGCGCTGCTTAACGTGCTTCGAATGGATAGAACGAAAAAATTCGTACATTCGTAACTTTTTTTTTTTTCGATTCGTAATTTTCCGTGTCCCTTACAATGGCGCTGCTTAACGTGCTTCGAATGGATTGAACGAAAAAATTTGTACATTCGTAACTTTTTTTTTTTTTTCAATTTGTAATTTTCTGTGTCTCTTACAATGGCGCTGATTAACGTGCTTCGAATGGATTGAGCGAAAAAATTCGTACATTCGTAACTTTTTTTTTTTCAATTCGTAATTTTCTGTGTCTCTTACGATGGCGCTGATTAACGTGCTTCGAATGGATTGAGCGAAAAAATTCGTACATTCGTAACTTTTTTTTTCGATTCGTAATTTTCCGTGTCTCTTACAATGTAATAATAGCATACACATTACATAAAATTATGAATTATGCTCCGATTACGAATCTACGAAAACAATGTTACGAAAGTACGAATAAATCAATCTAACGAAAGTACGAATGTAACTAAATCTACGAAAATACGAATGCGTCCGAATTTTGAATAAACGAAAATTAAACTAACGGAAACACTAATCAACAAAAAAATAACTCTTACGTAATTTCGAATCGTTACAAATACGAACACCGACGACTTCCGAAATTATGAATTGTTACGAATCAACGGAAACGAAAGAAACGAAACGAAAATTAACAATTTTTTCTGTTGTGCACATGTCTACTGCACTTATAATTAGGAAATTAAAATCAGTGTATAGTTTCACAGAGGAAATTCTGAAATATTACACAGACTCGATGCACACGCACCTAGTCTGTACAATCATGTGTCATCAAAATCTAGGAGAATATCTCAAAGGTTTGTTTGCCTAAATGTTTGTGGACAACTGGATATCACACCTATATAAGTTGGACACCACATGATAGAACCATGGTCATTTCCATGGAGTTACCCAACACCACCCACCACTTTTGTTGCTATAACATCCTTAGCTCATCTGGGAAGGCTTTCCAAAAGATTTCGGAGTGTGTCTATGGGAATCTGTAGCCAATTTGTGAGGTCAGGTACTGATGTTGGAAAAAGAAGACCTGGCTCACAATTGGCCTTCCAATTCAACCCAAGGGTTCTGTGAAGGTCACTGAGGTTCCTCAGCACCAAACTGGTCAAACCATGCCTTTATGGAGCCGGCTTTGTACACAGGGGCACAAGTCATGCTGGAACAGAAAAGGGTCTTCACCAAACTGATATCCCAAGGTTGTACTGTAAATATTTAGACTATTGTAGTTTGCCCCTCTGCCTAACGGTGGGACTAGAGGCAAATTTATCCTCAGCATTTCTGCTTAAAGCGGTTCTGCACTGGGTTTTTTTTTTTTTTTGGGGAATATGCTAAGGATTAATAGCAAAATGGGGGGACTCACCTGTTCCATCTTCCATCGCGATCGCAGCCGGTTTTCCTCCGATAAAGTTCTTTATATTCTGCTTTACTGCTGGGGGCCATCTTGCCTGTGGGCATGTGAAACCCCACAGGCACTTTAGATGGCCCAGCATGCACCGCCGTTACTGCGCCGAGCTCGCGCGTGCGCAGTAACGGCAAAGTGCAGCTCACGTTCTCCGAAATCTCGCGAGATGTCAGCACATCTGCCGACATCTCGCGAGATTTCGGAAGATGTGTCCGAAATCTCGCAAGATTTCGGAATATGTGGCCGAAATCTCGCGAGATTTCGGAAGATGCCCGCACAGACTCCTGGGATCAATGACACCAGATCCCAGGAGACAGTGCGTCGTGACGAGGATCCCCGCACAGACCCCGCCCACCCCCGCAGAGACAGAGGAAAGGAAGTCATCGATTACAAGGTAAGTGAAAAAAAAAAAAACACATTTCATTTAGTACTCTTTGCCTGATTTGGAAGGCAAAGAGATTTACTAAATGAAATGTGTGCAGAACCGCTTTAACAGAATGCTGCAATTTATTAGTTAGGACTGCTGCTTGTATTCTGGTGCTGTTGAGTTTGCCTGGGCTTCTCCCACCTTCTAAAAATGAGTAGAGCTTTCTGGAACATGGGTGGGAGCTGGGAGCTGGGCACATAGGCAGCATGAATATACAGTATATGCAGTCTCTACCAATTACATGGGCATGCTGTGACTGGCCTATATATTCAGGGAATATCTGAGCTCTGAGTCCTTCCCAGATAGTGGATTGCACCCAGGGGGCGGACTGACAACTCATGGGGCCCCCGGGCAATAGGAGATTATGGGGCCCCCAGGCAATCAGATATTATGGGGCCACACAGTATACAATCACACAGTATACACATACATGTACACACAGTATACACAGACATGTTTCTATTGGCTGAGAAGGTACTGGAGAGGTGGGGCAGCTATAATCTCTGGATTTTTAGACCAAAGGGATGTCGGTAAGGGACATTTCAGAAACAGATGTAAAAAAAAAAAAAAAAACACAGATTTTTACATACTGTCCCTGGTTTTACTGAGGCTGGCAACCCTGATGGGGCCCCCTAGTGGCCCGGGGCCCTCAGGAAGTGCCCGAGTGGCCAAATGGTCAGTCCGCCCCTGATTGCACCAGTCAGGGGTGGGGTAGGCTTGCCACCCCTGGCACTTGCTGTCATGCGGCCTCAGGTTGGTGACCTGAGGGCCTGAACCTGAAAAGGAAGTGTGGCCCTGTTACTTCTGAAGAACTGACTAAAGGGGAGGCATACCTGAGAGTATCTGTTTGAGACTTCTGTTAGTACAGACCAAAGATCTAAGGGCCTGGTTCTTTTGGCTATATTAGCCAAGGGTCTAATTAAAGAGATCACTGGCTGGTGATCTGAAGAGCTTTGTCTACCTGTCACTTACTACAAGGGACTTTGCTCATATTCTTTATTTCTAAACTGCCATTAGGGTTGCCACCTTTTCTTCAAGTCAAACCCGAACACTTTAGCGGCTCACAACAATCTTTTTTATAGTATAAACTATACATATATTTTGCTATTAAATAACATTCCTAATCATATGAAGTTAAATACTAGAGTACCCCTTTACATCCAAAGCCACAGAGTTCCCTTTCACTGTAAGGGGGACTCTGCAGACTCTGATGTAAGAGAGAACTCATAACATAAGGGATGCTCTGGGAACCCTGAATTAAGGGGGGAACACTGAGAACTCTGATGTACAGTGCAGACTCTGATGTAAGGGGGAACACTGAGAACTCTGATGTAAAGGGAAACTCTGATGTAAGGGGTGCTCTGAGAACCCTGATTTACCTTTGTGTACTCACTCAGAGGCAGGAGAGAGAAGGGGGGAGACTTCAGTCACAGACAGGGATGGATGGTGAGCTCACTCACCCCTTGGCAGTCAGCACCTCTTGTCCAGATATAGCTGAGGCTGCTGGACTTCAAATTTCCGGCCCCCACTTTACTTTTAAGAGGTACAGCACTGGGGAGTGGAGTGTGGACAGACACAAAGGGGAGGGGGGGTGCAGATCGAGCCCTCTCTCCTCTCCCATTTGTGTGTGTGTTTGGGGGGATTGTTAGTGCTGACTTTGGACAGTGTGAAACAGAGTGTAACAGACACTCTCAGCTTAGACACCTGCAGCCAGCAACCCTGCTGGGAGGCCATTGTCCAGTCTGAATAATGTGTCCGGGTTTCTTGCAGTCTGAAACCCGGACACATGATTCCAAACCCGAACTGTTCGGGTGAATCCCGGACAGGTGGCAACCCTAACTGCCATACTGGAGAAGTCTGTCATCTGCCCCCAGCAAGGGACTTCACCTACTGCTCATTTCTAGATCAGCTAGAGTCCTCAAGTTGTGTATAGTTTTGTTCTGGAGAATCCTACTGCAAATCCCCTACCCTATCCAAGTTCCTCTAAAATAAAACTACAAAACGACACCCCTAGACTGGTCTTTGACTTCAACAAGCTCAAGTGTGTGTACCTGGCTGCAGAAAATACCTTGTGCCTGGCTGCTAGTGCAGAAGTAAGGACTATCTGGTTAATACTCAAGGGGCTCCTATGGGGGTAGCGCTACAGTTGGAAATGCACAATTGTTGAAAATGCCTTTGTATGCTCTAGCAATAACAATTCTCTTCACTGGAAACCCTCAAACTCCATCACTTGAAGGGGTGTCCACATACTTTTAGCCATATAGTGTAGACCAGGGGGTCTCAAACTGGTGGCCCTCCAGCTGTTGTGAAACTACAAGTCCCATCATGCCTCTGCCTGTGGGAGTCATGCTTGTAACTGTCAGCCTTGCAATGCCTCATGGGACTTGTAGTTTTGCAACAGCTGGAGGGCCGACCAGCAGGTGCCCCTCTTAATAATGCACTGTATAAATGCGAATAGGACAAAACCATTTATATCTCTGACGCAAGACTTGAACACCCAAAAATTCACATACTGGACTTACCGACAAAAATGGGAAGGGCCTGGTGCTCGATGCGAACCCATGTTCGCATCGAGCACCGGGTGTTCGCTCGCTCGGCGAGCCCAGAACTATTTTGGCCGCTCGCATCACGTTCGTGTGATGCGAGCGGCCCCGCAATGCATTGCGGCCGGCGCGGCCGGCGCAGTGCATTGCTGGCTGATGATTGGCCAAGCATGCACTGTGACCCCGCATGCTTGGCCAATCACAGCGCCGGAAACTCGAAGAGCCATAATTGGCTACAGGCAGGACGCCTGTAGCCAATTACAGCTCAGGGGCTTTAGTACACGCCCCCTCTTATAAAAGGCCGCCACGCCGTCGGCGCCGGTCACATGCGTTCCGGCGTTAGAGAGAGCAGGCTCATTCTGTGTCACTCTGCTAGATTCAGTTAGAAAGATTTAGTTAGAGAGATTTAGTTAGAAAGATTCATTTAGAAAGATTCATTTAGAAAGAGGGGCTTGTAGTGTGTTCGTGGCAGGCAGGCACTGGCAGCAAACAGAGCTCCTATATTTTCTTCCCAGAAGCACCTATAGGACTTGTAGTGTGTTAGTCCCATCACACAGAGATCATATATTTTGTTCCCAGAAGCACCTATAGGACTTGAAGTGTGTTAGTCCCATCACACAGAGATCATATATTTTGTTCCCAGAAGCACCTATAGGACTTGTAGTGTGTTAGTCCCATCACACAGAGATCATATATTTTGTTCCCAGAAGCACCTATAGGACTTGAAGTGTGTTAGTCCCATCACACAGACCTATATTTTCTTCCCAGAAGCCCTATAGGACTTGAAGTGTGTTAGTCCCATCACACAGAGATCATATATTTTGTTCCCAGAAGCACCTATAGGACTTGTAGTGTGTTAGTCCCATCACACAGAGATCATATATTTTCTTCCCAGAAGCACCTATAGGACTTGAAGTGTGTTAGTCCCATCACACAGAGATCCTATATTTTCTTCCCAGAAGCACCCATAGGACTTGTAGTGTGTTAGTCCCATCACACAGACCTATATTTTGTTCCCAGAAGCACCTATAGGACTTGAAGTGTGTTAGTCCCATCACACAGAGATCCTATATTTTGTTCCCAGAAGCACCTATAGGACTTGAAGTGTGTTAGTCCCATCACACAGAGATCCTATATTTTGTTCCCAGAAGCACCTATAGGACTTGAAGTGTGTTAGTCCCATCACACAGAGATCCTATATTTTCTTCCCAGAAGCACCTATAGGACTTGTAGTGTGTTAGTCCCATCACACAGAGATCCTATATTTTGTTCCCAGAAGCACCTATAGGACTTGAAGTGTGTTAGTCCCATCACACAGACCTATATTTTCTTCCCAGAAGCACCCATAGGACTTGAAGTGTGTTAGTCCCATCACACAGAGATCCTATATTTTGTTCCCAGAAGCACCTATAGGACTTGAAGTGTGTTAGTCCCATCACACAGAGCTATATTTTGTTCCCAGAAGCACCTATAGGACTTGAAGTGTGTTAGTCCCATCACACAGAGATCCTATATTTTGTTCCCAGAAGCACCTATAGGACTTGAAGTGTGTTAGTCCCATCACACAGACCTATATTTTGTTCCCAGAAGCACCTATAGGACTTGAAGTGTGTTAGTCCCATCACACAGAGCTATATTTTGTTCCCAGAAGCACCTATAGGACTTGAAGTGTGTTAGTCCCATCACACAGAGATCCTATATTTTGTTCCCAGAAGCACCTATAGGACTTGAAGTGTGTTAGTCCCATCACACAGAGCTATATTTTGTTCCCAGAAGCACCTATAGGACTTGAAGTGTGTTAGTCCCATCACACAGAGATCCTATATTTTGTTCCCAGAAGCACCTATAGGACTTGAAGTGTGTTAGTCCCATCACACAGACCTATATTTTCTTCCCAGAAGCACCCATAGGACTTGTAGTGTGTTAGTCCCATCACACAGAGATCCTATATTTTGTTCCCAGAAGCACCTATAGGACTTGAAGTGTGTTAGTCCCATCACACAGAGATCCTATATTTTGTTCCCAGAAGCACCTATAGGACTTGAAGTGTGTTAGTCCCATCACACAGACCTATATTTTCTTCCCAGAAGCACCCATAGGACTTGTAGTGTGTTAGTCCCATCACACAGAGATCCTATATTTTGTTCCCAGAAGCACCTATAGGACTTGAAGTGTGTTAGTCCCATCACACAGAGATCCTCTATTTTCTTTGCAGAAGCACCCATAGGACTTCTAGTGTGTTAGTGGCATCACACAGAGCTCCTATATTTTCTTCTCAGCAGCACCCACAGGACTTCTAGTGTGTTAGTGGCATTACACAGAGCTCCTATATTTTCTTTGCAGAAGCACCCATAGGACTTCTAGTGTGTTAGTGGCATCACACAGAGCTCCTATATATTCTTCTCAGCAGCACCCACAGGACTACCGACTACAATGGCTGGAAGACCGCCAAGGGGAGGCAGAGCGTGCAGAGCCAAGAACACAGGGCAGGCAGGCTCTGTTTCTAGTGGACGTGGCCGTGGCCGTGGACGTGGTCGTGCATCGTCATCAGCACGTGGCCATGGGACACGCGCGTCTTTGTTTTCGGCAGCTGGACATGTGGAGCCGCATCATGCTGAAGGCTTGGTAGAATGGATGACCAAGCCCTCCTCATCCTCCTCATCCTCTCTCACCCAGGCTCAGGGTACTGGCAGAGCAGCTGCCAACGCGTACTCAATGGCATCATCAGCCACCCCTTCCCTAGACCCACCATGTCCTCCTGAGGAGTCCCCCGAACTCTTTGAGCACAGTGTTGGGTACATGCTCCAGGAGGATGCCCAACGATTCGAAGGCTCGGATGATGATATCCAGCTTGAGGAATCTGGCAGTACTGTTCCACCAGCTGCAGCTTACTGCCAGGTTTGCTCTAGTGGTGAAGAGGGAGGGGATGATGAGGTCACTGACTCCACGTGGGTGCCTGAAGGGAGAGAGGATGAAGAGGGGGACGAGGAGGAGGAGGATGCGGCGTCACATGTCCAACGAGGCAGGATGCCCCCTGGAGGCCAGGTAGAGGCCAGCACAGCAACTGTACAACACCGCAGAGCTCCGCCTGTGCAGGGCGCTGCCTCTGCACGTTATCAGAAAAGTTCTTTGGTGTGGGCCTTTTTTGAGACGAGTGCATCAGATCGCACCACTGCTATTTGCAATATTTGTCTCAAGCGTATCTCGCGTGGCCAAAACATCAGCCGCTTGGGCACCACAAGCATGACCAGACATATGTCGACCTGCCATGCAGCTCGTTGGCAGGCACACATAAAAGACCCACACCAAAGAACTAAGCGGACCTCTCCTTGCTCCTCATCAGCTGGGATCTCCATCCCCACTACACCTTCAGTCCTCTCTGAAAGCTGCTCTGAGAAGACTGAAGGTGTAGAATTAGGTGTGTCACAACCAAGTACTTGCAGTACACCGACGTCCGATTGCAGCAGGCAAATTTCCCTGCCCCAGCTGCTGGACCGTCGAAAGAAGTACACTCCCAGCCATCCACATGCCCAGCGGTTGAATGCTAGCTTGGCTAAATTGCTAGCACTTCAACTGCTGCCTTTTCAGTTGGTAGACTCGGCCCCCTTCCGTGAGTTTGTTCAATGTGCGGTTCCTCAGTGGCAGCTTCCCAAACGCCACTTTTTCTCACGGAAGGCGATTCCGTCTCTCTACCGGCATGTGGAAGGCAATGTCCATGCCTCGCTGGACAGGGCGGTCAGCGGTAAGGTGCATATTACCGCTGACTCATGGTCCAGCAGGCATGGACAGGGACGGTACCTTTCTTTCACGGCCCATTGGGTCACTCTATTGGCAGCTGGGAGGGATGCAGGACAAGGTGCAGTAGTGTTGGAGGTTGTTCCGCCACCACGCCTCCAAAACGCTACTACTGCTACTGGTTGTGACACACCTCTCTCCTCCACCCCCTCCTCTTCTTCTTCCTCCAGTGCTCTGTCCTTGGAACCAGCGGTGCTCCGTAGGCGTACAAGGGGCTACGCAAGTACGCAGGCAAAAAGATGCCATGCCGTGCTTGCGCTGGTGTGTTTGGGGGACAGGAGCCACACTGGGCCAGAGGTTCTGGCAGCTCTGCAGGGGCAGGCCGAGAGGTGGTTGACGCCACGTCAGCTTAAGCCAGGAATGGTCGTTTCTGACAATGGCACCAACCTCCTCTCCGCCCTGCGACAGGGGCAGCTCACCCATGTGCCCTGCATGGCTCACGTCCTCAACCTGGTGGTGCAGCGGTTCTTGGGCAGGTTCCCAGGCTTACAGGATGTCCTGAGGCAGGCCAGGAAAGTCTGTGTGCATTTCCGCCGATCTTATAATGCCAGTGCTCGGCTGACTGAGCTGCAAAAGGAGCTGAACCTGCCTAAGAACCGCCTAATATGTGACATACCCACCAGGTGGAACTCAACGTTGGCCATGCTGCAGCGACTGCACACGCAGCAGAGGGCCATCAATGAGTACCTTTGCGACTACGGCACCAGGACAGGGTCAGGGGAACTTGTTTTTTTTTCCCCACGTCAGTGGAGCATGATCAGGGATGCATGCACTGTCCTCTCACCATTTGAGGAGGCCACGAGGATGGTGAGCAGTGACAGTGCATGCATCAGTGACACTGTACCTCTTGTCCACCTGTTGGAGCATACGCTGCGTGGGATAATGGACAGGGCACTTGAGGCAGAACAGAGGCAGGAAGAGGAGGACTTCCTTGCCTCTCAAGGCCCCCTTTATCCGGACAGTGTTCCTTCTGTCCCACCCATCACACAGGAAGAGGATGAGGAGGAGGGAGGAGGAGGAGGATTGTGTGAGCATGGAGGTGGAGCCTGGCTCTCAGCATCAGCAGCAGCAGTCTTTTAGGGATGATGTACAGTCCCAACAAACCAGTGGACTTGTACGTGGCTGGGAGGAGGTGGCTGGCGATCATGTCATCCTCAGTGACCCAGAAGACTCCGGACCGAATGCCTCAGCTAACCTACGCTGCATGGCCTCCCTGATCCTGCAAAGCCTGCGGAAGGATCCTCGTGTTCTTCGGATCAAGGAGAGGGACCATTACTGGCTGGCCACTCTCCTTGATCCACGGTACAAGGGTAAGGTTGCGGACCTTATCTTGCCGTCGCAGAGGGAGCAGAGGATGAGACATCTCAGGGAGGCCTTGCAGAAAGGTCTGTGCAACGCGTTCCCAGAAACTGGGAGGTTACAAACTCCTGGTCCTGGGCGACGAGTTGCTGAGGCTTCGGTCAGTAGCAGAAGGAGCGGTGGGGAAGGTGGACGTCTGACCGATGCGTTCAGACAATTTTTTAGTCCGCAGCCCCAAGGTATGATCGGTTCCAGCAACCATCGCCAGCGTCTGATATACATGGTGCAGGAATACCTTGGGGCAAGGACACCTTTCCCACCGAAAATCCTCTGGCTTACTGGGTCCTGAGTAAGGATGAGCCGAACACCCCCCCGTTCGGCTCGCACCAGAACCCGCGAACGGACCTAAAGTCCGTGCGAGCTTTAGAACCCTATTAGTTATAATGGATGCGAACGTTCGAAATTAAAAGTGCTCATTTTAAAGGCTAATATGCATGTTAATGTCATAAAAAGTGTTTGGGGACCTGGGTCCTGCCCCAGGGGACATGTATCAATGCAAAATTTTTTTTTAAAAACGGCCGTTTTTTCAGGAGCAGTGATTTTAATAATGCTTAAATTGAAACAATAAAAGTGTAATATTCCTTTAAATTTCGTACCTGGGGGGTGTCTATAGTATGCCTGTAAAGGGGCGCATGTTTCCCGTGTTTAGAACTGTCTCTGCGCAAAGTGTCATTTTTGAAAGTAAAAAAGCTATTTAAAATCACTCGCGGCTAATGTTAATTCACGGCTCCCGTAACACAGAGAACAGTGATTCATTGAAACTCATTCATAAAAAAAAGTCATTGATAAAAAAAAAAAAAAATGAAAAAAAAAAAGCGTAGGGGTCCCCCCAAATTCAATAACCAGGCCCTTCAGGTCTGGGATGGATATTAAGGGGGATCCCAGCCAAAAAAAAAAAAAAAAAATGGCGTAGGGTCCCCCTCAAAATCCATACCAGACCCTTGAGGTCTGGTATGGATTTTAAGGGGAACCCTAGCCAAAAAAAATGGCGTGGGGTCCCCCTCAAAATCCATACCAGACCCTTATCCGAGCACGCAACCTGGCAGGCCGCAGGAAAAGAGGGGGGGACGAGAGCGGCCCCCCCTCTCGCCTGAACCGTACCAGGCCACATGCCCTCAACATTGGGAGGATGCTTTGGGGGTCTAAGACCCCAAAAGCACCTTGTCCCCATGTTGATTAGGACAAGGGCCTCTTCCCCACAACCCTGGCCGGTGGTTGTGGGGGTCTGCGGGCGGGGGGCTTATCGGAATCTGGAAGCCCCCTTTAACAAGGGGACCCCCAGATCCCGGCCCCCCCCCTGTGTGAAATGGTAAGGGGGTACAAAAGTACCCCTACCATTTCACCAAAAAAAGTGGCAAAAATGGTAAAAAGGACAGGAGACAGTCTTTGACAATTCCTTTATTAAAATCTTCTTTCTTCTTTCTTCATCCTTCGGATTCTTCATCTTCTCCTTCCTTCATCTTCTTCCATCTTCTTCTTCCATTTTCTTCTTCCTCCGATCCGCTTCTTCTTGCGCTGGTCTTCTCGTCCTTCTCGTCCGGCATCTTCTTCCGTCGGCGTCGGCGTCGGTGTCGGTGTCTTCTTGGGCCGCTCCGCGCAATGGGAGGCTCCCGCTGTGTGAGGCTCCGCTCCATCTGACAGGTCTTTTAAAACGGAGGGCACCTGGTGACCCCGCCCCCCTCTGACATCATGGGGAAAGCCATCATGGAATTCCCCATGACGTCCCTGTGCGTCAGAGGGGGCGGGGTCACCAGGTGCCCTCCATTATAAAAGACCTGTCAGACGGAGCGGAGCCTCACACAGCGGGAGCCTCCCATTGCGCGGAGCGGCCCAAGAAGAGACAGAGACACCGACGCCGACGCCGACGGAAGAAGATGCCGGACGAGAAGGACGAGAAGACCAGCGCAAGAAGAAGCGGATCGGAGGAAGAAGAAAATGGAAGAAGAAGATGGAAGAAGATGAAGGAAGGAGAAGATGAAGAAACCGAAGGATGAAGAAAGAAGAAAGAAGATTTTAATAAAGGAATTGTCAAAGACTGTCTCCTGTCCTTTTTACCATTTTTGCCACTTTTTTGGTGAAATGGTAGGGGTACTTTTGTACCCCCTTACCATTTCACACAGGGGGGGGGCCGGGATCTGGGGGTCCCCTTGTTAAAGGGGGCTTCCAGATTCCGATAAGCCCCCCCCCCGCCCGCAGACCCCCACAACCACCGGCCAGGGTTGTGGGGAAGAGGCCCTTGTCCTAATCAACATGGGGACAAGGTGCTTTTGGGGTCTTAGACCCCCAAAGCATCCTCCCAATGTTGAGGGCATGTGGCCTGGTACGGTTCAGGCGAGAGGGGGGGCCGCTCTCGTCCCCCCCTCTTTTCCTGCGGCCTGCCAGGTTGCGTGCTCGGATAAGGGTCTGGTATGGATTTTGAGGGGGACCCCACGCCATTTTTTTTGGCTAGGGTTCCCCTTAAAATCCATACCAGACCTCAAGGGTCTGGTATGGATTTTGAGGGGGACCCTACGCCATTTTTTTTTTTTTTTTTTTTGGCTGGGATCCCCCTTAATATCCATCCCAGACCTGAAGGGCCTGGTTATTGAATTTGGGGGGACCCCTACGCTTTTTTTTTTGTTTTTTATTAATGAATGACAGCTCTCTGTGTTACAGGAGCCATCAATTCATTAGCCGCGAGTGATTTAAATAGCTTTCTTCCTGCAAAAATGACACTTTTTTGCAGGGAAAGTTCTAAGCACAGGAAACCTGCCCTCCTTCACAGGCTACCTATAGACACCCCCCAGATGTGATACTGCAATGCTGTTCTAACAGCACGCACACACATATCCCCAGAAATAAAGAACATATTGTTGTCAGCAGTCAGCAGCACACTGACACGCTGACACTGTGAGTGAAACATAATATGCGAGGCCGCCGCAGCGGCGGCCTCTTATACCGTGGGGCGTGTATTAAAGCCCCTGAGCTATAATTGGCTACAGGCATCCTGCCTGTAGCCAATTATGGCTCTCCTCGCTGCCGGCGCTGTGATTGGCCAAGCATGCGGGGTCACAGTGCATGCTTGGCCAATCATCAGCCAGCATTGCACTGCGCGGGCCGCAATGCATTGCGGGGCCGCTCGCATCACACGAATTTGATGCGAGCGGTCCCAATAGTTCTGGGCTCGCCGAGCGAGCGAACACCCGGTGCTCGATTCGAACATGGGTTCGAATCGAACACCGGGCTCATCCTTAGTCCTGAGGATGGATCACTGGCCAGAGCTTGCACAGTATGCAATTGAGTATCTGTGAGGGGTTGCAGTGTTGTGGCACCAGCACCAGTGCCTAAGGCACAATTTTTCAGCCCCTGTTTAACAGGGGCGTGTACTTACAATTTTTTTAAAAAAAAGCTTCGCAACACGTGTGACTGCTGTGCTCCAAGTACAGTATCTGTGAGGGTTGCAGTGTTGTGGCACCAGCACCAGTGCCTAAGGCACAATTTTTCAGCCCCTGTTTAACAGGGCGTGTACATACAAAATTTTTATAAAAAAATGCTTCGCAACACGTGTGACTGCTGTGCTCCAAGTACAGTATCTGTGAGGGGTTGCAGTGTTGTGGCACCAGCACCAGTGCCTAAGGCACAATTTTTCAGCCCCTGTTTAACAGGGGCGTGTACATACAATTTTTATAAAAAAAAGCTTCGCAACACGTGTGACTGCTGTGCTCCAAGTACAGTATCTGTGAGGGGTTGCAGTGTTGTGGCACCAGCACCAGTGCCTAAGGCACAATTTTTCAGCCCCTGTTTAACAGGGGCGTGTACTTACAATTTTTTTAAAAAATGCTTCGCAACACGTGTGACTGCTGTGCTCCAAGTACAGTATCTGTGAGGGGTTGCAGTGTTGTGGCACCAGCACCAGTGCCTAAGGCACAATTTTTCAGCCCCTGTTTAACAGGGGCGGGTAATTACAAATCTTGATCTAATAGTTCACAGCAGGGCCCATTCCTGCGCCCACCAAGAGTAACTATGAGGGCCTACAGTCTTGTGGCAACACCGTCCACCACCACCGCCAAAGGCCCAATTTTTCTGCCCTGTTCATCAGGTGCTTGCAATTACAAATCTTGATCTAATAACTCACAGCAGGGCCCATTCCTGCGCCCACCAAGAGTAACTGTGAGAGCTTACAGTCTTGTGGCAACACCGTCCACCACCACCACCACCCCCAATTTTTCTGCCCTGTTCAACAGGTGCATGCAATTACAAATCTTGATCTATTAACTCACAGCAGGGCCCATTCCTGTGCCCACCAGTCTTGTGGCTACACCAACATCTAATAGGGCAAATTTCTGCAGAGTATATACGCCAGGCCCCTACTTTCAAACATCCAACTTGCAAATGGAAAGAGAAAACAGGAAGTGAGAGGAAATCTACCCCTAGGAAGGGAAATTCTATCCTGTTAGATTTAATTTGGGAAAAAGGTATCTCCTCTCTACTGATACTTTATCACCAATCCTTGTTTCAATTAAAACCCCACTTTTCCAAAAACATTTGTCATTGGGACGGAAAGTGAGGTGACATGTTCTGAACAGATGTGCAAAGACAGCAAATGTTACAGGGGTGATAACCCCTCCCTATGTTCTCCAAAAAGCTTAAAAATAGATTTTTTTGGGATGGAGCTACACTTCATAATGTACCTGTTCAGATTCTACTTAAGAACAAACCTAAAGCCGCAAGTGGTTTTAAATGGCTTCTTTTTTTCCTTTACAAATGTCATT
Source organism: Lithobates sylvaticus (assembly GCA_028564925.1). Lineage (NCBI taxonomy): Eukaryota > Metazoa > Chordata > Amphibia > Anura > Ranidae > Lithobates > Lithobates sylvaticus. The sequence continues at coordinate 620,201,212 of CM053027.1, read as the reverse complement.
TTGTGCAAGGACAGTTCTAAACACGGGAAACACATGCCACTTCACAGGCATACTTTAGACACCCCCCAGGTACCATATTTAAAGGAAAATTTCACTTTTTTTTTTTTCACTTTATGCATCATTAAAATGACTGCTCCCGAAAAAACGTTAGTTTTTAAAAGTTCTTTTTGCATTGATATATGTTCCCTGGGGCAGGACCCGGGTCCCCAAACCTGTTTTATGACATTAACATGCATATTGGCCGTTGTAATTAGCACTTTTGATTTTGAACGTTCGCGTCCATTATAACGTATAGGGTTCGAAAATTTGCGCGAACTTTCGGTCGGTTCGAAGGTTCTGGTGCGAACCGAACCCGGGGGTGTTCGGCTCATCCCTACCGACAAATACACAATTATATCCACACCTCCCCAGACAAAATGCAACTAACCAGACAAACCACCCCGTTTGAAAAATGATGCCACTCTGGAACCCCGATAACCAAATCTACCTCACTAATGTATGCTTGGCTGCAAGGGGACAGAAGGGGGGAAACAGTAGGAGCACGAGTACAGTGGGAAAGAGCCCTTGATACCAATATTACGGATAACCAGTGGCGACAAGCCTCAATTTTTGCACACAAGTGCTCCATTGGGACGAAATTGCAAGAAACGTCCTACAAATTGCTGACGCAATGGTATGCAACACCGGTTAAGGTTAAAAAATGGTACCCGCTGTCCTCGGACTCCTGCTGGAGATGTGAGCAGGATACAGGCACATTGTTTCACATTTGGTGGGACTGTCCCACATTACAACCTTTTTGGAATAAGGTATGTGCCCTAATTAAAGCCATTACAGACACAAAAATCTCTCTTACCCCTATGTGCTGTTTATTGCACATTGCGGACTGTTCTATGAAACGCTACAAAAAGTCCCTAACAAGACACCTGCTGAATGCAGCAAAAAATTTTGATCCCAAGGCACTGGAAATCAAGGGACGTTCCCTCCATACCAGAATGGTTCAATGCAGTAAATAATATATATTACATGGAGGAAACGGCCGCCATAGCCAAAGAATCCACTGAAAAATTTAATAGCACCTGGTCACCATGGGTGGTATATTGGTATTCTGATCAATATGTACAACTTGATACAGGCTGAAGTGACTGCAATAATAGGAGCAGATACTATTTCTCACCTCCAGAAGGTCATATTATGTATACAATTTTTTCAGAGGTAGCAGATTGATGCCTAACTGCAGATATTAAAGTGGTTTACAATAACTTTGATAGCACAACGGCCTCCAGGCCCTCATAGGCAGGTTCTCTCTCACCACCTTTTATTTCTGTTCACCCCCCTTTACTCCCCCCCCCCCCCAGCCCATACCCCTTCATCTTAGGCTTCCCTAGATATAGCCTAATGCACTGACTCAGGCTTCGTGATAAAGTTTTAGTTGGCTTACCCCACTAGATCACATGGCCAAATCGGTGCTAGACAATGGTTGCCTTAGATTTGCCTAAGACTGTATTCCTAATATTATTTTTTTTTCTTATTCTTCTTCTATGTTCTACAAATATATGTATATGCTTGCTGAATGTATTGAGCGATTATTCTCATGATGATTTGAAATTTTCTGTAAGCTGTTATTTTTTCAATAAAATGTAATTGTTTTAAAAAAAAAAAAAAAAAAACAGCTGGAGGGCCGCCAGTTTGAGACCCCTGGACTGTAGACCTACTCATAGTTGATCATCTGTTAATTGTCCTCTATTTTATCTCTACAGATATCTCCAATCACAGCTGCTCCACCCTTACAGATAAGCATCTCATCCGCTTTATGGCCAACCAAACCGCTAATTTTGAATTTGAGCTTACTGGTTTCCCAGGAGTCCCTCCGAAGTTCCATATGCTGATGTCCTTCTTTTTGTTTATTATATACAACATAATGTTTATCACCAATGGCGCCGTGTTCATTGTGATTATCCTGAAAGAGAAGCTGCACAAGCCCATGTACATTCTAATTGCCAACTTAGCGTTTTCTGACTTTCTCTTCGACGCGGCTACCTTGCCTAAAATGATTGGCAAGTATTGGTTTGGTGACGGGAAAATATCTTTCCTCGCCTGCTTTGTGCAAGTCTATCTGGTCCATTGGTTGGCCGGAATGGACTCTTTAATCCTCATGTTGATGGCGTGTGACCGGTACATCGCTATCTGCAATCCGCTGAGGTATTCCTCTACAATTACCATCAAATTGACTGGGTGTGTCTCCAGTTCTATGTGGTTCTCGTTGGCTATTATCACTTTAAGCACCACGATGATTGCCAAACACCCATTCTGTGGTCAAAATAAGGTCCTCAGCTTCTTCTGCAACAGCTCAACCGTCATGCGCTTGGCTTGCGATGATGTTAATTCCACTCGAGAAATTCTTTTGGTTATAACCTTGGTGTTGCTTTTAGGGGCTCTAGCCATCATCATTTTATCCTATATCTCCATCTTGCTTTCTATTCTCTCTTTGAGCCATTCCGGGGGTGGGTGGAAGGCATTTCATACATGCGTGACGCATTTATTTGTTATCGCCTTGTTTTATATCCCACGGGTGTTTGTCTACATAGCCAATTATGTAAAGCTGGTCCTCACTCCTGACCTGGGGGTCTTCCTCATTGTCCTACAATCCTATCTGCCACATTTGGCCAACCCTTTCATATATTGTCTGAGGACCAAGGAGATCAAGAACATTATTTCCAGTACTTTTACAAGAAATATTTTTTTCTATTAATAATAATAATTTTTGTTGGTCTATTTGATAAATAAATTGTAAGTTTTGTTTAGACATGTGCACAATAGAAAAATTTGTTTAGTTTAGTTTCGTTTCTGTTTGTGTCCGTTGATTCGTAACGATTCGTAATTTCGTAAGTCGTCGGTGTTCTTATTCGGACTCGTTCGTATTTTCGTAAGAGTTATTTTTTCGTTGATTCGTTTTTCCGTTAGTCTAATTTTCGTTTATTCGAAATTCCTATTTTCGTTATATTTTGTATTCAGACGCATTCGTATTTTCGGAAAAGAGCTATATTTTCGTTGATTGAAAAAGATTCGTATTCCCGTTAATCTAGTTTTCGTTGATTCGAAATTCGTATTTTCGTAGATTTAGTTACATTCGTACTCTCGTAAGATTGATTTATTCGTACTTTCGTAACATTGTTTTCGTAGATTGGTAATCGGAGCATAATTCATAATTTTATGTAATGTGTATGCTATTTACATGTTTAAGAAACAAAGAATTTCTCTCTCACAAGTCAGAACTTAACTCAAAAAATCCACCAAAACACAGAGCCTCCGACCCAACCACGTTTATCAACTAACAAAAAAAAGTAACACATTTACAAATCCATTCGAAGCACGTTAAGCAGCGCCATTGTAAGAGACACGGAAAATTGCGAATCAACAAACAAAAACAAAAAAGTTACGAATGTACGAATTTTTTCGTTCATTTTGATTTTCGGTATTTTTGAATCTTTGTTCGGTATTTTCGTTGTTTCTGTTTTCGGGTTTTCATTCATTCGTAGTTTCGTTGTTTCTAATTTAATTATTTCGTATTTTCGTTGTTTTTCATATTCGTTCGTTTCGATAATTCGTTAACATTTTTACTAAATCATTTGTTCATTCGTACGATACGAATGAACGAATATAACGAATTTGAACGGAAAACGAATTCGTAACTAAACGAATTGCACATGTCTAGTTTTGTTGGCCTTTCAGTCTATGTAGTTACAAATACCGTATATACTCGAGTATAAGCCGAGTTTTTCAGCACATTTTTTCGTCCTGAAAATTCCCCCTTCGGCTTATACTGGAGTCAAGCACTGAAAATTAAATTTTCCGACCCGACTTTGGGGCCCCGTAGATGGGGTTCCTAGCACCAAGTGGCCCCGAGATACGGGGGCCCCAAAGTCGGTTCGGAAAATGTCATTCTCTGCTG
>CM053027.1:620161012-620196765 GCA_028564925.1 Lithobates sylvaticus | reverse complement strand
ATTATTAAACCTTCACCTATCATAAACATCTTCCCTTTCTTTATTTTCTTTTTTGGTTGGAAGTGCCCCTCAGCATGCCTTGCATACTCAATCAGCTCCTAGGGTCTGCAGATCCTATGGTTAATCATGTGTTCGGAAACAAAACTTGATAAAGGGGCTAGCAGCCTCTTCAGAATTGCATTCTTTAGGTGTTGTTCATATGGGCTATCGTTCACTTGATCTACTAAGATTTCTATCCCAGAGTGGTTATTGAAATTCTTCCTTGTCCAAACAATGAAATTATCCACTTTTTCATCTTCTCCCCATATACCCTGATTTATAATGGACCAGTCGGTTTGACGTATCCATCTTTTCTCTATCCTTGCTATAAGAGCATTTCTCCCACTACATGATGCCAGTCAGGTTCCAAGACCTGTCTGGTGACCTGCTCTATTTCACTCCCATTGAGATGATAGCTAGCAACCATTCCCATGATACCATCCCTGAATTGAGCTATGTTGACCTTGGGATTGCTGTAAGGGGAGTCAGCGGGGTGGCTTGTTGCATACCTCTGTCCCATACGGTGGTGGGAACTGCAGGTATGCAACAGGGTATAGGGAATTGGCGCATCGACTGTCGGTGGGGTTGGGGAGTCTTCTAAAGGGTGTGTAGGGGCTGTTGGGTGCATTTGGTTTGGTGTGTTTGGTTCAGTCAATACTTGCTGAACTAAACTTCGGAGGACGATCATATTATTGTCCTCCTCTTTGTCTGAAAACATAGTCTTTTATGATGTTAACCTACAATTAGCCTCCTCAAGCCATTTCTTTGCCTGGGGAAGACATAATTTCTTCTGTTTCCTTATTTTATTTTTATTTTTTTTTGTTTTTTTATATATACATACATACATATATATACATATATATATATACTATATATATATACATATATACAAACACACACATACATACACACATGTACACATGCCGGCATCATTTGTAAGCTTTCTACACTACACAGTAATACACAACAATCCTTATTTAAAAATGCATCAAAATCATACTTTGTATCATCGTTCAAACCATCAGATTTTCCATGGATCCCACTCATTTTAACGTGCACACAGAGTTTTTTGTAAGGTCTTCTCATATTGACACAATATATGCACACAGTATTTTATCACTTTTGCAGCTACTCACAAACTTTCTAGTCATGACATATCACTTCTAGATTATTGATCTTGTGTCCTGCTAAAATACAGGTGTCTTGTCTTCTTACTTAACGTTTCATTCATTTGTAGGGAGCAGAACAGACTTACAAGCGAACGTATTTTCACCTGACTGTTCACCTCACTCCTTATCAAAACATTAATATTTCAGTAAACTGTAGGGAGCATGAACAGAATTACAAAGGAGACTTTATTTTCTCCCGACTGTTGTTCCCATACTTTATCAAAACATTAATATTTGTTGATCCAAAAAGGTATTTATGTGCCATGTACAGGATTTTACACAACATATGAGGCTGATTGAGCACAAGGGCTCATCAAATGTCCTCTATTTGTTACCTGGAAATCTATCAGGCCATACCTTTGTATCAACAGGGGATTCTTTAGGTTTTGATCTGGGAGTATTCTTGATCCAAGGGTATTTATGTGCCATTCAGGGTTTATACAACATATGAGGCTGGTATGGACGCTGTGGGTCCACCAAAATGTCTTCTATTTGTTACCTGGAAATCTATCAGGCCATACCTTTGTATCAACAGGGGATTTTTTAGGTTTTAATCTAGGAGTATTTATGTGTCCCCACGGGAATTTTTTTGCAGCTTACAAGGCTGTCAGGATCTATGATCCAATCGACAAATTTCCTTTATCTGCACCCGGATATTAGTATGGGACCATACTCCTATATCAAATGACAATTAACCTGGAGAAACAAACAAAAACACACAAGAGAGAACACCCGCAGTGCTCGACTGCCGCCAGGACGCCCTGAGCGCGTCTTTCCAAAACGCGGGTTAGTCACTAAGTCTGCCCATCCAGGATGGCCACAGACGAAACGATACGGGGAATACGTGACCACTTATTTCCCCTCAACAAGGGTAAAGCAGATAGTACAGAAACAGATAAATATTCAATCAATCTCTATATTGTATGCATGTATGTATTCAAATCCCTCATTAAATTTCTAATCAATTCTAACACAATAAAGGTTAATAATAAGATAAAAAAATATAAATCTTACCTTGTCCCGAGTGCGGTCTCTTATGCTGTTTCTGGAAGTCGCTGCCTGGGAAGCACTAGTTCAGCGGACCGGCCTCTCTTTAACGTCTAATTTGAGACGGAGGACTTACAGTTTTTGCCGTACGGTCATCGGTCACTGATTTGATCCAGTGCCTCTCAGGTAATTGGACTTTCCGGCTCGAAGGACCAAATTGTTACGGAAATTAATCACCGTCTTAGACCGTCCTCGGAGATCAAGATAATATTTATTTGCATATGCAAGAGAAATGAGTTACATTACATTTGCAGGTAAGCATGGGTCATTTCTGCTTTAACATTTGTATAGTCTCTCTCTTTTATATCCCTAGGACAACCCCACTTCCTCACAGAATGTTCCAGTCACATGTATTCTTACTTTATTCTGGACAATGACAGGAAAAGTGGTGATATCCTTTAACAGACTTACACATTCACAACTGTTTATACATGATACTGACTTTTGGGAAGACTCTTTTTGCAACGTCTTGTATTTTCAATTTATGCAAGTCTAAGCACTTAAGCTACAAAAGCATATAGGGTTACATGAAACATATATTTCTAAGCATTTTAAACTTAATGAAGATAAAGCTATATTAATATGCATATTCAAAATTGACATTTAAAAGTATAATACTCAATTTCCCTGACATATGTCCAAACACCCAAGGAGCCATGAGATATTTTAACTTTTGAAAGAATTTTTGGGTGTGTGCCAATGACTGAACTGGGTTTTTTCCTCACCGGCACTCCTCTTTTCTTTTTTGCTTATGGAGCTTTGACTGAACATGTCATTTGTTTGGATCATAAACTAACTGATCTGGGTTCACAATAGACATGTGCACAACAAAAAAATTTGTTTATTTTCGTTTCGTTTTTTTCGTTTCCGAAAAAAAATGCGTTTTTTTTCGTTTAGTTTTTTTCGTTTCCGTCGATTCGTAACGATTCGTACATTCGTAAGTCGTCGGTGTTCGTATTCGTAACGATTCGTAAGAGTTAATTTTCGTTGATTCGTTTTTTCGTTAGTTTAATTTTCGGACACATTCGTATTTATTCGTACATTCGTAACATTCGCAGATTCGTAATCGGAGCATAATTCATAATTTGATGTAATGTGTATGCTATAATTACATTTTAATAATTTACGAATCGAAAAAAAAAGTTACGAATCGAAAAAAAAGTTACGAATGTACGAATTTTTTTGTTCAATAGAGACACGGAAATTTACAAATCGAAAAAAAAAAAAAAGTTACAAAACGGAAAAAAAAAAAGTTACGAATCGAAAAAAAAAAATTACGAATGTACAAATTTTTTGGTTCAATAGAGACACGGAAATTACAAATCGAAAAAAAAAGTTACAAATCGAAAAAAAAGTTCAGAATGTACGAATTTTTTTGTTCAAACCATTCGAAGCACGTTAAGCAGCGCCATTGTAAGGGACACGGAAAATTACCAATTCAACAAAAAAAAAGTTACGAATGTACGAATTTTTTCGTTCGTTTTCGTTTTTCGGATTTTCTTCATTAGTACATTCGTTGTTTCTAATTAGTTTTTTGAGATTTTCGTTGTTTTTCGGATTCGTTCGATTCGAATGATTCGTTAATCGGATTCATACGATTCGTTATGATTCGTTATTCGGATTCGTACTATACGAATGATTCGTTCATTCGTACGAAAACGAACGAACGAAAATAAACGAAAAAAAACGAAAAAAAAAAACGAAACGAATTGCACATGTCTAGTTCACAAGTGTTTTTATTTCTTTCAAGATCCCAATAATATTAAAGGGGTTGTAAAGGAGATTTTTTTTTTTTTTTTTTTTTAAATAACAAACCTGTTATACTCACCTCCACGGTGCAGCTCGTTTTGCACAGAGTGGCCCCGAACCTCCTCTTCTGGGGTCCCTTTGCGGCTGTCTCGGCTCCCCCCCCGCAAGTACTGCTCACCTTAATGCGAGCTCCCTCGCATGGTGTGGAGTACTTGCGGGCGCACTCCCGTGATACAGCCGGTGGCTATATGGCTTTCGAGGGGTCAGGTAAGTAAAACAGGGGACGGGGGGGCGGTATTGTCAGATGTTTTTTCACCTTAATGCATTTTACCTTTACAACCCCTTTAACTCACTGGGTAGTGGTCAGGTGGGATTTTGCCAAGTCTCTCCACCCAAACTTGAGGGCTCCAAGTAGAAATTTGGCTGGTTCAGCACAGACTGGAATGAGTTTCCATTAGTGTGTGGTGGTCATCCCCGCTTGACGGAACTCCGTTATTGAGCTTATAGCCGGGTACACAGTTGGAGTTTCTTTTCGTTCAACCCAGCGGGCGGCGATCTGCAACTTATAGCGGGACTGCTGACAAATCGGACACTAACACTTTTAACACTTTTTTGGGGACCAGTGACCCTATTACAGTGGTCAGTGCTAAAAATATGCACTGTCACTGTACTAATGACTAGACATGTGCACAACAAAAAAAATTTGTTTTTTTTTTTTTTCGTTTCGTTTTTTGAAAAAAAATGTGTTTTTTTTCGTTTCGTTTTTTTCGTTTCCGTTGATTCGTAACGATTCGTACATTCGTAAGAGTAATTTTTTCGTTGATTCGTTTTTTCATTAGTTTAATATTCGGACGCATTCGTATTTATTCGTAACATTCGTAAATCGGAGCATAATTCATAATTTTATGTAATGTGTATGCTACCGTATTATTACATTTTAATAATTTACGAATCGAAAAAAAAAGGTTACAAATCGGAAAAAAAAGTTACGAATGTACGAATTTTTTTTGTTCAATGGAGACACAGAAAACTACAAATCGAAAAAAAAAAAAAATTTTACGAATCGAAAAAAAGTTACGAATGTACGAATTTTTTGGTTCAATCCATTCGAAGTACGTTTAGCAGCGCCATTGTAAGGGACACGGAAATTACCAATTAAAAAAAAATAAAAAGTTACGAATGTATGAATTTTTTCGTTCGTTTTCGTTTTTCGGATTTTCTTCATTAGTACCTTCGTTGTTTCTAATTTTTTGTTTTTTTCGGATTTTCGTTGTTTTTCGGATTTGCACGATTCGTTATTCGGATTCGTACGATTCGAACGATTTGTTCATTCGTACGATTCGAATGATTCGTTCATTCGAACGATTCGTTCATTCGTACGATTCGAACGATTCGTTCATTCGTACGATAACCAACGAACGAAGATAACGGAAAAAAACGAAAAACGGAAAAAAAAAAAAAACAAATTGCACGTGTCTACTAATGACACTGGCTAGGAAGAGGGTTAACATCAGAGGCGCTCAAAGGGTGACCTACTGACTGGATCCTAGATAAGGATCTGGTATAGTAATGGGGAACCCCCCACATAAAGGAAGTTGTGGGGTTCAGAAATAATTCACATCATGTCATTTAGGTCTGGTATGGATAAAAAGGGGGGTGCCACAAAAAAAAAAAAAAAAGTAAGCGTTGTGCCCCAAATTCCTCATCTATGAATTTTATGGTAGAAACATATGCAAAAATCAAGAAAAAAAAAAAAAGCATGGAGGTTCCCCTCAATATTCCATACCAGACCCTTATCTAAGCATGCAGTCTGGAAGGGCAGAAAAAGGGGGGGGGAGAGTCATACTCCTGAATCATACTAAGCCACATACCACATGCCCTCCACATGGGGGTCACATGATGTTGGTGACCAGGGCTTCTTCTCCACAACCTTTGTTTGGTGGTTGTGGGGTTCTGTGTAAGGGGGTATTTGGAATCTGGAAGCCACCTTTAAAAATAAGGGGACATGCAGATACTGACCCCTCCCCCCCCACCACCACCAATGTGAATCAGTAATGGGGTACATAGTACCCATACTGGTTCACAAAATAATTTAAAGTGTAAATAAAGAGTTTTTGACAAGTCCTTTAGGGGAAAAAAAAATCCATGATGGCCGATGTTTGCCAAAAGCAAAAACCCGACGATGGCCACTCGCTGAATAACAGCTCCCTGAGCTTTTTTCGGCAATAAAGGGAAAGGGGGTGGGGATAGTGGTGACATCAGTTGCCAAATATGATCATATGGTCATATTTAGACAATAATGTCCCCTACCGTATCCCCCCCCCCCCCCATTTGATTATGTGGCTAGGGAATCCAAACCATGTAAGTGAATGCTCCCGGTGACGTCAGTGGTTGGTAAGGATGCAGTGAATACAAGCACCCGCTGCTTGCTTAAAGCCCAACTCTGGGCAATTTTTCTTTCCCCCCCATGTGGGAGGGCTGTGCTAATTTTTTCTAGGGGTGAGCAACAAAGTTCATACTCACGTGATCTACTGAACCTCCAGAAAATCCCGCTCCCCCACAGTCCAGCGGTGGACTGTTTCTGTCTCTGGAGAGTGCTGACCTCAGGAACAGTCCATTTTCAAGATGGCTGGAGCGAGGGGGTGCCAGACCGGTCTTGTGCGGGGAGGATCGGCAGGTAAGGTGAGTATCTCTGCTGTCCTGTCCCCTAGAACAAAGCAATAGACATGTGCAATTCGTTTAGTTTTTTTTCGTTTTTCGTTTTTTTTTCGTTATATTTGTTCATTCGTTATCGTACGAATGAACGAACGATTCGCTAAAAATGTTAACGAATCGTTCGAATCGAACGAATACGAAAAACAAGGAAAATCCGAAATAACCAAATTAGAAACAACCAAACTACGAAAGAAGAAAATCCGAAAAACGAAAACAGGAACAACGAAAATCAAAATGAACGAAAAAATTTGTGCATTCGTAACTTTTTTTTTTTGTTATTGAATTGGTAATTTTCCGTGTCTCTCACAATGGCGCTGCTTAACGTGCTTCGAATGGATTTAACGAAAAAATTCGTACATTCGTAACTTTTTTTTTTTTGATTCGTAATTTCCGTGTCTCTTACAAATGGCGCTGCTTAACGTGCTACGAATGGATTGAACGAAAAAATTCGTACATTCTTAACTTTTTTTTTTTTTGATTCGTAATTTCCCGTGTCTCTTAAAACTTTTTTTTTTTCGATTCGAAAATTTTTTTTTTATTCGTATTTTTTCGTGTCTCTTAAAATGTAATAATAGCATAGACATTACATAAAATTATGAATTATGCTCCGATTACGAATCTACGAAAACAATGTTACGAAAGTACTAATAAATCAATCTAACGAAAGTACGAATGTAACTACATCTACGAAAATACGAATGCGTCCGAATTTCGAATAAACGAAAATTAAACTAACGGAAAAACAAATCAACGAAAAAATAACTCTTATGAAAATACGATTTGTTACGAATACGAACACCGACGACTTACGAATTACGAATCGTTACGAATCAACGGAAACGAAAGAAACAAAACGAAAATAAACACATTTTTCTGTTGTGCACATGTCTACAAAGCAAGCAATTAACCCGTGTACTGTGGGCACAGCCCCACTGCACAGGAGAAAAAAAAATTGCCCAGAGTTCTGTTATAACACCAATGTCTGCCAAATGCAGAAGAAGAGGTTCCATGAGACAATCGATGTCCACCACATGCAGGAAAATGTGGAGTCCTATAGAACAATCTAAATTCTTCACATGCAGTACAATGTTAAGTCCCGATGGTCAATGTATGTGTAGCACTAACCCCCGAAGGAGCTGCTGGTTTAAATTTGGGCTTACCCCCCCCCCCCGCCCCCCCCCCCCCCCCCCCCCCCCCCCCCCCCCCCCCCCCCCCCCCCCCCCCCCCCCCCCCCCCCCCCCCCCCCCCCCCCCCCCCCCCCCCCCCCCCCCCCCCCCCCCCCCCCCCCCCCCCCCCCCCCCCCCCCCCCCCCCCCCCCCCCCCCCCCCCCCCCCCCCCCCCCCCCCCCCCCCCCCCCCCCCCCCCCCCCCCCCCCCCCCCCCCCCCCCCCCCCCCCCCCCCCCCCCCCCCCCCCCCCCCCCCCCCCCCCCCCCCCCCCCCCCCCCCCCCCCCCCCCCCCCCCCCCCCCCCCCCCCCCCCCCCCCCCCCCCCCCCCCCCCCCCCCCCCCCCCCCCCCCCCCCCCCCCCCCCCCCCCCCCCCCCCCCCCCCCCCCCCCCCCCCCCCCCCCCCCCCCCCCCCCCCCCCCCCCCCCCCCCCCCCCCCCCCCCCCCCCCCCCCCCCCCCCCCCCCCCCCCCCCCCCCCCCCCCCCCCCCCCCCCCCCCCCCCCCCCCCCCCCCCCCCCCCCCCCCCCCCCCCCCCCCCCCCCCCCCCCCCCCCCCCCCCCCCCCCCCCCCCCCCCCCCCCCCCCCCCCCCCCCCCCCCCCCCCCCCCCCCCCCCCCCCCCCCCCCCCCCCCCCCCCCCCCCCCCCCCCCCCCCCCCCCCCCCCCCCCCCCCCCCCCCCCCCCCCCCCCCCCCCCCCCCCCCCCCCCCCCCCCCCCCCCCCCCCCCCCCCCCCCCCCCCCCCCCCCCCCCCCCCCCCCCCCCCCCCCCCCCCCCCCCCCCCCCCCCCCCCCCCCCCCCCCCCCCCCCCCCCCCCCCCCCCCCCCCCCCCCCCCCCCCCCCCCCCCCCCCCCCCCCCCCCCCCCCCCCCCCCCCCCCCCCCCCCCCCCCCCCCCCCCCCCCCCCCCCCCCCCCCCCCCCCCCCCCCCCCCCCCCCCCCCCCCCCCCCCCCCCCCCCCCCCCCCCCCCCCCCCCCCCCCCCCCCCCCCCCCCCCCCCCCCCCCCCCCCCCCCCCCCCCCCCCCCCCCCCCCCCCCCCCCCCCCCCCCCCCCCCCCCCCCCCCCCCCCCCCCCCCCCCCCCCCCCCCCCCCCCCCCCCCCCCCCCCCCCCCCCCCCCCCCCCCCCCCCCCCCCCCCCCCCCCCCCCCCCCCCCCCCCCCCCCCCCCCCCCCCCCCCCCCCCCCCCCCCCCCCCCCCCCCCCCCCCCCCCCCCCCCCCCCCCCCCCCCCCCCCCCCCCCCCCCCCCCCCCCCCCCCCCCCCCCCCCCCCCCCCCCCCCCCCCCCCCCCCCCCCCCCCCCCCCCCCCCCCCCCCCCCCCCCCCCCCCCCCCCCCCCCCCCCCCCCCCCCCCCCCCCCCCCCCCCCCCCCCCCCCCCCCCCCCCCCCCCCCCCCCCCCCCCCCCCCCCCCCCCCCCCCCCCCCCCCCCCCCCCCCCCCCCCCCCCCCCCCCCCCCCCCCCCCCCCCCCCCCCCCCCCCCCCCCCCCCCCCCCCCCCCCCCCCCCCCCCCCCCCCCCCCCCCCCCCCCCCCCCCCCCCCCCCCCCCCCCCCCCCCCCCCCCCCCCCCCCCCCCCCCCCCCCCCCCCCCCCCCCCCCCCCCCCCCCCCCCCCCCCCCCCCCCCCCCCCCCCCCCCCCCCCCCCCCCCCCCCCCCCCCCCCCCCCCCCCCCCCCCCCCCCCCCCCCCCCCCCCCCCCCCCCCCCCCCCCCCCCCCCCCCCCCCCCCCCCCCCCCCCCCCCCCCCCCCCCCCCCCCCCCCCCCCCCCCCCCCCCCCCCCCCCCCCCCCCCCCCCCCCCCCCCCCCCCCCCCCCCCCCCCCCCCCCCCCCCCCCCCCCCCCCCCCCCCCCCCCCCCCCCCCCCCCCCCCCCCCCCCCCCCCCCCCCCCCCCCCCCCCCCCCCCCCCCCCCCCCCCCCCCCCCCCCCCCCCCCCCCCCCCCCCCCCCCCCCCCCCCCCCCCCCCCCCCCCCCCCCCCCCCCCCCCCCCCCCCCCCCCCCCCCCCCCCCCCCCCCCCCCCCCCCCCCCCCCCCCCCCCCCCCCCCCCCCCCCCCCCCCCCCCCCCCCCCCCCCCCCCCCCCCCCCCCCCCCCCCCCCCCCCCCCCCCCCCCCCCCCCCCCCCCCCCCCCCCCCCCCCCCCCCCCCCCCCCCCCCCCCCCCCCCCCCCCCCCCCCCCCCCCCCCCCCCCCCCCCCCCCCCCCCCCCCCCCCCCCCCCCCCCCCCCCCCCCCCCCCCCCCCCCCCCCCCCCCCCCCCCCCCCCCCCCCCCCCCCCCCCCCCCCCCCCCCCCCCCCCCCCCCCCCCCCCCCCCCCCCCCCCCCCCCCCCCCCCCCCCCCCCCCCCCCCCCCCCCCCCCCCCCCCCCCCCCCCCCCCCCCCCCCCCCCCCCCCCCCCCCCCCCCCCCCCCCCCCCCCCCCCCCCCCCCCCCCCCCCCCCCCCCCCCCCCCCCCCCCCCCCCCCCCCCCCCCCCCCCCCCCCCCCCCCCCCCCCCCCCCCCCCCCCCCCCCCCCGTTACATCACCTGCTCGCTTCTCCGTCTCAGGGGTCCCATTGGAAAATACCCCAAAGAATGTTAAATCCGACACTTAGTCCTTTTTTACTTATTTATTCGGGATAAGCACAAAGTCTTTCAATAGAGGGTCAAAGGGTTAAGTGGAGTTCAGGCACCTGGTAATTGCGGGTTAGAGGTATTGGTCAGATCCAGAGGACAAACAGCTCCACAAACTGGATCCAGCAGTCACCGGATAGGCCCCTCTCACTTGACCTAGCAGCCGGTGAGATGCTCAACAAAGTCTCTGCCACAGACTTGTCAATTAAACTAAAACATTCTTGAGAGATTTAACCGCTTCCCGACCGCCCACTGCATATATACGTCAGCAGAATGGCACGGGCAGGCAAAAGCACGTACCTGTACGTGGTCGTGCATTTGCCTGCCTGTGGGTCGCACCCACGATCGGGTCACGGAGCTGAAGAACGGGGAGAGGTCTGTGTAAACAAACCTCTCCCCGCGCTTCCTACTCTGCCTGTCATTGATTGGCTGTTCCCGGTCATCGGGAAAGCCGATCAATGACGTCAGCCCCGCCCCCTAATGTAAAAAAAAAAAAACACACACGTCACAGCCCATAACCCCTCCCCTCCCCCTAGTGGTTAACCCCTTCACTACAACTGTCATTTATACAGGAACCAATGCATTTAAATAGCTTCGATTGCTGTATAAATGACAATGGTCCCAAAAATGTGTCAAAAATGTCCGATGTGTCCGCCATAATGTCGCAGTCACAATAAAAATCGATGATCGCCGCCATTACTAGTAAAAAAAAAAATATTAATAAAAATGCTATAAAACTATCCCCTATTTTGTAAACGCTATAACTTTTGCGCAAACCAATCAATAATCGCTAATTGCGATTTTTTTTTTTTTACCAAAAATATGTAGAAGAATACGTATCGGCCTAAACTGAGGAAAAAAAAAATGTTTTTTTATATATTTTTTGGGGATATTTATTATAGCAAAAAGCAAAAAAATATTGCATTTTTTTTCAAAATTGTCGCTCTATTTTTGTTTATAGCGCAAAAAATAAAAACCGCAGGGGCGATCAAATACCACCAAAAGAAAGCTCTATTTGTGGGAAAAAAAGGACGCCAATTTTGTTTTGGAGCCACGTCGCACGACCGCGCAATTGTCAGTTAAAGCAACGCAGTGCCGAATCGCAAAAAGGGGACTGGTCCTTTGGCTGCCAATTGGTCCGGGGCTGAAGTGGTTAAAGAACTGCCATACAGTACCAATTTCTTTCAGCCGACCCGGCGATACTGTATGGGTGTTGATCCGGGTTCTCTAACTGAGTTTCCAGGCTCCTCCAGAGATACCAGCCTTGCGCTTGGTCCTCTCCTAGAAAAGTCCTCCCCTGGATCCTCCAGTTTTCTTGCGTCCTTTCCCCGCAGGCAAGACAGCACAGGACTAAGGATGAGCCCGGTGTTCGATTCGAACCCATGTTCGAATCGAGCACCGGGTGTTCGCTCGCTCGGCGAGCCCAGAACTATTGGGACCGCTCGCATCAAATTCGTGTGATGCGAGCGGCCCCGCAATGCATTGCGGCCCGCGCAGTGCAATGCTGGCTGATGATTGGCCAAGCATGCACTGTGACCCCGCATGCTTGGCCAATCACAGCGCCGGCAGCGAGGAGAGCCATAATTGGCTACAGGCAGGATGCCTGTAGCCAATTATAGCTCAGGGGCTTTAATACACGCCCCACGGTATAAGAGGCCGCCGCGGCGGCGGCCTCGCATATTATGTTTCACTCACAGTGTCAGCGTGTCAGTGTGCTGCTGACTGCTGACAACAATATGTTCTTTATTTCTGGGGATATGTGTGTGCATGCTGTTAGAACAGCATTGCAGTATCACATCTGGGGGGTGTCTATAGGTAGCCTGTGAAGGAGGGCAGGTTTCCTGTGCTTAGAACTTTCCCTGCAAAAAAGTGTCATTTTTGCAGGAAGAAAGCTATTTAAATCACTCGCGGCTAATGAATTGATGGCTCCTGTAACACAGAGAACTGTCATTCATTAATAAAAAAAACAAAAAAAAAAGCGTAGGGGTCCCCCCAAATTCAATAACCAGGCCCTTCAGGTCTGGGATGGATATTAAGGGGGATCCCAGCCAAAAAAAAAAAAAAAAAAAAATGGCGTAGGGTCCCCCTCAAAATCCATACCAGACCCTTGAGGTCTGGTATGGATTTTAAGGGGAACCCTAGCCAAAAAAAATGGCGTGGGGTCCCCCTCAAAATCCATACCAGACCCTTATCCGAGCACGCAACCTGGCAGGCCGCAGGAAAAGAGGGGGGGACGAGAGCGGCCCCCCCTCTCGCCTGAACCGTACCAGGCCACATGCCCTCAACATTGGGAGGATGCTTTGGGGGTCTAAGACCCCTAAAGCACCTTGTCCCCATGTTGATTAGGACAAGGGCCTCTTCCCCACAACCCTGGCCGGTGGTTGTGGGGGTCTGCGGGCGGGGGGCTTATCGGAATCTGGAAGCCCCCTTTAACAAGGGGACCCCCAGATCCCGGCCCCCCCCCTGTGTGAAATGGTAAGGGGGTACAAAAGTACCCCTACCATTTCACCAAAAAAGTGGCAAAAATGGTAAAAAGGACAGGAGACAGTCTTTGACAATTCCTTTATTAAAATCTTCTTTCTTCTTTCTTCATCCTTCGGTTTCTTCATCTTCTCCTTCCTTCATCTTCTTCCATCTTCTTCTTCCATTTTCTTCTTCCTCCGATCCGCTTCTTCTTGCGCTGGTCTTCTCGTCCTTCTCGTCCGGCATCTTCTTCCGTCGGCGTCGGCGTCGGTGTCTCTGTCTCTTCTTGGGCCGCTCCGCGCAATGGGAGGCTCCCGCTGTGTGAGGCTCCGCTCCGTCTGACAGGTCTTTTATAATGGAGGGCACCTGGTGACCCCGCCCCCTCTGACGCACAGGGACGTCATGGGGAATTCCATGATGGCTTTCCCCATGATGTCAGAGGGGGGCGGGGTCACCAGGTGCCCTCCGTTTTAAAAGACCTGTCAGATGGAGCGGAGCCTCACACAGCGGGAGCCTCCCATTGCGCGGAGCGGCCCAAGAAGACACCGACACCGACGCCGACGCCGACGGAAGAAGATGCCGGACGAGAAGGACGAGAAGACCAGCGCAAGAAGAAGCGGATCGGAGGAAGAAGAAAATGGAAGAAGAAGATGGAAGAAGATGAAGGAAGGAGAAGATGAAGAATCCGAAGGATGAAGAAAGAAGAAAGAAGATTTTAATAAAGGAATTGTCAAAGACTGTCTCCTGTCCTTTTTACCATTTTTTCCACTTTTTTGGTGAAATGGTAGGGGTACTTTTGTACCCCCTTACCATTTCACACAGGGGGGGGGCCGGGATCTGGGGGTCCCCTTGTTAAAGGGGGCTTCCAGATTCCGATAAGCCCCCCGCCCGCAGACCCCCACAACCACCGGCCAGGGTTGTGGGGAAGAGGCCCTTGTCCTAATCAACATGGGGACAAGGTGCTTTTGGGGTCTTAGACCCCCAAAGCATCCTCCCAATGTTGAGGGCATGTGGCCTGGTACGGTTCAGGCGAGAGGGGGGGCCGCTCTCGTCCCCCCCTCTTTTCCTGCGGCCTGCCAGGTTGCGTGCTCGGATAAGGGTCTGGTATGGATTTTGAGGGGGGATTTTGAGGGGGACCCTACGCAAGGGTCTGGTATGGATTTTGAGGGGGACCCTTTTTTTTTTTTTTTTGGCTGGGATCCCCCTTAATATCCATCCCAGACCTGAAGGGCCTGGTTATTGAATTTGGGGGGACCCCTACGCTTTTTTTTTTTCATTTTTTTTTTTTTTTTTATCAATGACTTTTTTTTATGAATGAGTTTCAATGAATCACTGTTCTCTGTGTTACGGGAGCCGTGAATTAACATTAGCCGCGAGTGATTTTAAATAGCTTTTTTACTTTCAAAAATGACACTTTGCGCAGAGACAGTTCTAAACACGGGAAACATGCGCCCCTTCACAGGCATACTATAGACACCCCCCAGGTACGAAATTTAAAGGAATATTACACTTTTATTGTTTCAATTTAAGCATTATTAAAATCACTGCTCCTGAAAAAACGGCCGTTTTTAAAAAAAAATTTTGCATTGATACATGTCCCCTGGGGCAGGACCCAGGTCCCCAAACACTTTTTATGACATTAACATGCATATTAGCCTTTAAAATGAGCACTTTTAATTTCGAACGTTCGCATCCATTATAACTAATAGGGTTCTAAAGCTCGCACGGACTTTAGGTCCGTTCGCGGGTTCTGGTGCGAGCCGAACGGGGGGGTGTTCGGCTCATCCCTACACAGGACCACCCCTTGATCAGTAGGCCCCAAGACTTTTCCGGGCCTACCCTCTCAGTTGCAAAGCTTCGGGCCAGCCGGCCCCGAGGCGCTGGTGTGGAGGGGCCTGCAAGGCTAAGGTGTCATCCTTTTGGCTGTGGCTGGGTTTTTTGTCTGTTGGTCGGTGACGGAAGCAGTAACAGAGATTGTCCTATGCTGGACTTTCTCCAGCCAGGAAATAAGGGTGGGGCTCTATTGCCTTGTTTTCACTGAGCGGATCGGTTCGGTACGCTATTTTAGCGGTAAGCCTGGTGGTCCGATTTGCAGTGGAGACGCTCACCTGAATAGGCCGGACCATTCTAACCCTTCCAAACTGTACCGACCCGAACCGATCCGCTCAGCGGAAACGAGGCATAACTGACTTGCTGCAGCAATGCCCATTGTGGAGAAGCTCAGTGTGCAGTGAAATCAGAGTAAGCCATTTCAGTACAAAAGAAGAGCCGGGACAACTGTGCAAGACTAAAAGGGAAGGCCAGAGGTAATATTTAACCACTTCAATACCGGCGTATAGTCATATGACGCCCACAAGGTGGATCTCCCATCCTGGGTCGGCGTCATATGACGTCCTCGCATTCCCGGCCACCTGGGGGGTGCGCGCGCCCGCGGCATCGCTCGGGACCCGGTGCGAGTGCCCGGCGGCCGCGATGTCCGCCGGGCACCCGCGATTGCCTGTTTAAAACAACGGGACCGTGTGGGACCGTGGAGCTGTGTGTGTAAACACACAGCCCCACGTCCTGTCAGTGGCGAGGAGACCGATCATGTGATCCCAGTACGGGGGAACACCGATCGGTCTCCTCCCCTTGTCAGTCCCCTCCCCCCACAGTTAGAATCACTTCTATAGGGAACACATTAACCCCTGCAGCGCCCCCTAGTGTTAACCCCTTCCCTGACAGTCACATTTACACAGTAATCAATGCAATTTTATAGCAACGATCGCTGTGTAAATGTGAATGGTTCCAAAAATGTGTCAAAAGTGTCCGAAGTGTCCGCCGCAATGTCGCAGTCACGAAAAAAAAAAATCGCAGATCGCCGCCATTACTAGTAAAAAAAAAAAAAAAAAAAATTCAATAAATCTATCCCCTATTTTGTAAACGCTATAACTTTTGCACAAACCGATCAATATACGCTTATTGCGATTTTTTTTTTTTTTTACCAAAAATATGTAGAAGAATACGTATCGGCCTAAACTGAGGAAAAAAATCTTTTTTTTTTTAAAAAAATGGGATATTTATTATAGCAAAAAGTAAAAAATATGGTGTTTTTTTTCAAAATTGTCGCTCTTTTTTTGTTTATAGCGCAAAAAATAAAAACCGCAGAGGTGATCAAATACCACCAAAAGAAAGCTCTATTTGTGGGAAAAAAAGGACGTCAATTTTGTTTGGGTGTAATGTCGCACGACCGCGCAATTGTTAGTTAAAGCGACGCAGTGCCGAATCGCAAAAAGTGCTCTGGTAAGGAAGGGTGAAAAATGGCCCGGGGCTGAAGCGGTTAAATAAGTAGCATTGCTTCTTAGCGCTTTTAAGTGATACAATTAGCTTACAATCCATTCTATCAGACTCCTTTAACTTAAATATGACGTTGTGGATGGATGTGTTGTAGAAGAAACCAGACCACAGTGTTATGCGGTAAAAATGTAATCCAAGTTTATTAAAACATATATAGGTGGCATTTTAACAACAGAAGAAATAAAAAATAAAAAAAAGATCTATTGTTTATATTTCAGAGATATATTCATAGCATTTATATAATCTGTGCTAAGAAACTGATTAACATATGACACACTCCTCATTACTACCAGCCAAACCCACTTAGCTCATTACTCTGGGTTCAGCATTATTAGCTGGTCTTCAAGCCTAAAATGTGCATTGTTCAAAAAAGGCAAAACAACTCTAAAAGAAACTGCAGTGTGTAAAATTACTATAAAAAACTATAGTAGCAACTAAAGATTTAGCAAGCAAACCCAAACCCACCATATTGTAAAGAAGGATGTTTGTTGTATTGGCCCAGCTATATCAAACACCTCTCTGCGCCTGCGTGGATGGTAATATCTAGCTATGAGTATGTGTAGTAAGTATATAAATAAATAAATAGAATAAATAAATATATACGTGATCGAGTGTGCAACTTTAAAATTAAGTGCACTGATGGCAGCTGCTTTAAGAAAATACACATATAAAAATACAATAGAAAAATAGGTAAAACCAAGGTATAAAACCAAAACCTATTAAAATACTGTAGCAGCGCTCAATATCAGAGAATAAACGCTGATAAAATATGGATAAACTCACGGATAAAATTCATATATATCTGTGCGAGTGGGTGGTCTAGATATAAATATTAAATAATGTGGCAATAAAAGTGAAATTAAAAATATTGATATAAATATAAATATATAAAAGAATCAATCAATCATAAATTATATTAGTTCATCAACAAAGTCCAGAGTTGGCCGTGATCTGATGTGAGAGGGTAGTTCACTATTAGATGTGCCGCAACTGATTAGTCCATCCACCAGAGAAAACTCCACCACGTGTTCAGGGGTTCCCTCGTGACGAAGTCGGATATGACGAAACGCGCGTCAGGGACGTAGACCAGAGAACCCGGAAGTGACGTAGCGTGCGCTCCAACCTGCGTTCCACCGCCCAGGATACCCACAGGACGCTGTTACCAGCGCTCCACGAGCGGAAATCGGCTGGGAGGACCCGGAAAAGGAACCAGGCAGAGAGCACATCTTTACATTTATCCCTATCATTACTATGCTAATATACCTATGACATCTGGTACGCATTTTTATGACCAAAGGGCTCAAGTTTTATGTTAGTGAATGCTGTTCTGATTGTATATCTGGTACGCATTTATACAAAAGGTTTTTTTTTTAATTTTGTTTATAAGGGAGGGTGAATAAAAATATTTATGCAGTATTACGCTATGTGGTACAATTCTTTTCACACATGACCTACCTGGCAATGGTGAGCTGGTGAATCAGAGGCTGTGGAGGAGAATTGAAGGATACCATCAAAGGAAGGAGCAGTGACCTGATGAGATACTTTATGTGCCCGTTATCTATTTAGCTCTGGTGAGTGCATCCCCAAAAGGGGAACCCCTGAACACGTGATGGAGTTTTCTCTGGTGGATGGACTAATCAGTTGCGGCACATCTAATAGTGAACTACCCTCTCACATCAGATCACGGCCAACTCTGGACTTTGTTGATGAACTAATATAATTTATGATTGATTGATTCTTTTATATATTTATATTTTTATATCAATATTTTTAATTTCACTTTTATTGCCACATTATTTAATATTTATATCTAGACCACCCACTCGCACAGATATATATGAATTTTATCCGTGAGTTTATCCATATTTTATCAGCGTTTATTCTCTGATATTGAGCGCTGCTACAGTATTTTAATAGGTTTTGGTTTTATACCTTGGTTTTACCTATTTTTCTATTGTATTTTTATAAACCCACCATATTATTCAAGTTCCAACTCAGCCCATCCAAGAAAATGGATCCTACTTACTCCAAAATCAGGTGCCTGTTGGAACTCCCTTTTCTTGTATAGATGACCTCATACGAGTTCGTCATGATCTGAAATGAATGTACAACACTCTGACACCAGTTGGTAGACTCCACCTTGGGCATATGAGAGATAGTCAGCAGCCAGGCAGTTCTGTGACACCATCTTAGGCCGGCCATACACAGTGCAAATTTCTTTCCTGCAACCATCAACAGGGACAGTGCTGACAGGGGAATCCCTCCTGTCAAGCTATTGTTTGCTCCCGGCAGGGGAAGCTGTCCTCACCAGTAGAAGACAGTGAAAAATCGCTAGCAGCTATAGCTATAATCATAAGAGAATCTGGCAGGCTGGCTGTACCCAAGTTAATTGATCAGTCAACTTGGTACATCCACCCTTTATCTCCGAATCTCAGTCGGTTCCTGCAGAACCAACTAGGGGTGCAACGGGTCGTCACCGATCCGTGATCCGAACAGGTCACCCTGTTTGGATCAGCACACGCCACGATTCGCGGAGCGCTCCGCGGCCTTGGCCTTAGGAAAGGCCTAGCCCTGGAGCGGCGGCCATCTTGGTGCACCCGTCGACCAATTACAATGTGATCGCTCCGTCAAATGACAGAGCGATCACTTGTAAACAAACCGGCGTGAAGATGACGCGGGTTCCTCTCTCCCCTCTGTGTACAGATCTGTACAGTGGAGGGGAGAGATCGGATGGCAGCAGCGCTGTGGGCTGGATCTGTAGTGCCCACAGCGCAGCTCTGTGACAATTGCAGTCACAGCCATCCATGCTCAGCCATCCCTCCATACTCTGCCAATACCCTGCCAATACTCTGCCAATACCCTGCCAATACCCTTCCAATACTCTGCAATACCCTTCCAATACTCTGCAATACCCTGCCAATACTCTGCAATACCCTGCCAATACTCTGCCAATACTCTGCCAATACCCAGCCACACTCGGGGATACCCAGCCACACTCAGCGTTACCCAGCCATACTCAGCGATACTCAGCCAATATTACAGTGGGGGAGAGTATATTACAGTGGGGGAGATTGTGGATATTACAGTGGGGACTATATGGTGGTGGAATTTTCACAGGTTTTTGCAAATTCAATTATTATTTGCTGATCCGAAAAATGATCCGATCCGTGACTCTGATCCGAGGATCGATCCGTTCCGTGAGTTCTTTAAACCGTTGCACCCCTAGAACCAACCAAGATTCGAAATGTGTATGGCTGGACTTAAGTGTTTGAATCGCTTCGGCTGTCAGATCTGCTATATAATCAATGGTTTCACCAGTCATCCGATCCATGACTCCAGTACACTGGGTCATCTTACTCATCATTCCCCATCCCATTTATGAAGAGTCTGCTGTATAAAACATATCCACTCTAGAGATACTGGTTGCAGCCAGCAATAGATCATGGTTGGAAGTGATCTGCTGCTGCACATATGCCTGGGTGGGTCTGAATCTGGTCTCCACTGACTATTTCCAGACTCACCAAGAGAAAATAAAGTGTGAAAAAAAGAAAAAAAAAGAAAAGGGAATGAAGTAGACATGTGCACTGACAAAAAATTTGTTCATTTTCGTTTCATTTGTTTTTTTGCTTTTTTCGAAAATTCGGGAATTCGCAAATTCGGGAATTCAGAATTCAGAAATTTCGGGAATTTTCACATTTCTATTTTTCGGATTTCCGAATTTCCGAAATTTTCGAATTTCCAAATTTTAATTTTCGAATTTCTGAATTTTCTAAATTTCGAATTTTCGGATTTCCATATTCGGAAATTCGATAATTTCCAAAATTTAGATTTTCGGTTTTTCGGAATTACGAATTTTCGGACTTTCGGATTTTCGGAATTCGGGATTTCAAAGATTTGAAAATCCCAAAATTTGAAAATCTGAAAAAAGAAAGAAAATCAATTTAATTAATAACTAACTTTTAAAGTACGAATTTATTCGAAGTTACGAATTATCTGAAATAACGAATGCCGTATCTAAACAAATGGAAAATACGAAATTCGGAAATTTCGGAAATCCGAAAATATGAAATTCGTAATTTCGGAAATTCGTTAATTCGGCAATTTCAGAAATTCGTAATTTTGCAAATTTTGAAATTCGGAAATTCAAAAATTCAGAAATTCGAAAATTCGAAAGTTCGGAAATCCGAAAATATGAAATTCGTAATTTCGGAAATTTGTTAATTCGGCAATTTTGGAAATTCGTAATTTTGCAAATTTTGAAATTCGGAAATTCGGAAATTTAAAAATTCGGAAATTCGGAATTAACGAATTTGTCAAAATTCGTTAAAAAACTAATTAGGAACTAAACGAATTGCACATGTCTAGAATGAAGCTCTCCTAAAAGTAAAATGTTGATTATCACTCTGAGCTTTACCATTCCACTACATTACATTACAAAAAAATCACACTATTGTGATATAATTTGAAATCAGCAGACTTTGTTGATTACATTTTGAAAAAAAAAAATTTGGCGGGGCATAAAATTACCTAAACTTTTTTACTATTTTTAATAAAAGCCAAGGAAAAAATATAGGTATCCAAAATTTCCTACCAAATGAAAGTAATATTTGTCCCAAAAAAAACCTGAAGTATAATTCATTTGGGTAGACTACAGATGCTAAAAGGTATAATGCACAGAACTGAGACATTGCCAAAAAAGAAAGAAAATACTCTGTGACTCAAGGGTTTAAGGTGGAGAAAGGCCAGGGGACCAAAATGGTTAATGATAGGTTTCAGCATTTATGCAATTACTGATATTACCTAGAGTCACACCTTAGGGCCAAACATCGTAACATTTCTAGGATCAAATATTGTTTTTCACAAACAAAGCTTTCCAAAAAAAGAGCTCTGTCCACACTGAGTCAATTAAGAGAACCCCAAATTGTAGGAATATGACCACACACTTAGCAAGCTCAGATCTCTTTCAGTTTTACTGTGTGATTAGTCTATGGAGATGAGCAAACAGAGAAATAAGTTTGCGAAGGACATCCAATCTTCACCTTTTTCGAATCTAATGCACACGATCGGAATTCTCGTCGGAAAAAGCTCTGATGGTTTTCCCAACGGAATTCCGCTCAAACTGTCATGCCTACACACGGTCAAACCAAATTCCGACTGTCAAGAACGCAGTGACGTACAACACTACAACAAGCCGAGTTCAATGCTTCTGAGCATGCGTCAAATTGTTTCCGAGCATGCGTAGGAATTTTGCGTGTCAGAGGAAGAGGAAGAAGAAGAAGAAGGCAACAGCTGCAAGAACAGAAGAGACCCCCGAAGGCGGAACGAGACCCCCAGACGACGACGACGAAGAAAGCCGGGCTCCTCCGATCGTGAAAGAGCTTGGTAAAAGAGCAGAAGAGAGCGGAGGAGTCCGGCGTGAAGACCCCCCAAGACGGAAGAAGACCCCCGGAGCAGTGCAATAAAATATTTAAAAAAAATTGTGTGTTTTTTTTTATTTACACCTTAGGTGAATGGGTAGGAGTACATCGTACCCCATACTCATTCACATAGGGTGGGGGCTGGGATCTGGGGGCCCCCTTATTATAGGGGTCTACCGGATTCCGATAACCCCCCCTCCCCGCAGACCCCGACAACCAATGGCCAGGGTTTTCGGGAAGAGGCCTTGTCCTCATCAACATGGGGACAAGGTGCTTTGGGGTGGGGGGGCCACACGGCCCCCTTTTCCCCAGGGCACCCCCCATGTTAAGGGCACGCGGCCTGGTATGGCTCAGGAGGGGGGCGCTCGCTGGCCGGCCAGGCTGCGTGCTCGGATAAGGGTCTGAGATGGATTTGGGGGGGACCCCCCCACGCCGTTTTTTTGGCGTAGGTATTCCCTTTAAATCCATCCCAGGTGACGGGGCTAGCGCGGCGGCAATTCACTGCCTTCGCTAGTCCCGTCTACCTATAGTCACGTTCTAAATGAACGGACTTTCCGATCTTGTGTCGGCAAGTCCGTTCATTTCCAAAAGTCCCGCGGACTAGCACACAGACCGCGGGATTGTCTGCCAGACTCGCGAGTCCAGCGGACAATTTTAGGTCTGAACTTAAAACTTAGTCCGCCAGACTTTTGGCAGGAAAAAGTCCGCCTGCGCCCACACACGGGCGGATTGTCCGGCGGACTCCAGTCCAGCAGACAATCCCGCGGGAAAGTCCACTCGTGTGTACGCAGCATAACACTCTAAAGGCTTGGCAAGATGCCACTTGACCACTACCTAGTCTCTGGTACTGAGGCAGTGTTATTGTATTAGCTCAGGATCTGGCAATGATAAAGGAACTTGGGAACACAGTTCAGTTAGTGAAGGATGAAAATGCATTAAATGTTCCACGAAACCTCCATAAAAACAGAGGATGAGTAAGATGAGAATCGTGAGGAAACAGTTCAGTCATTGGTTCTTCTCTGAGAAAAATTATCAAAAAAAAAGGTACAGACTTTATAGGTGTGCGCAGATGGAGATAAGCACTAATTTTAACCACTTCACCCCCCGAAAGAATCTACCCCCTTCCCGACCAAATCGTTTTTTTGCGATTCGGCACTGCGTCGATTTAACTGACAATTGCACGGCCGTGCTACGTTGCACCCAAACAAAATTGACGTCCTGTTTTTCCCTCAAATAGAGCTTTCTTTTGGTGGTATTTGATCTCCTCTGCAGTTTTTATTTTTTGCGCTATAAACAAAAAAAGAGAGTAAATTTTTTAAAAAAACACCATATTTTGTACTTTTTGCTATAAGAAAATATCCCCATTTTTTTTTTTTTAAAAAAAAAGCAATTTTTTTCCTCAGTTTAGGCCGATATGTATTCACAAACAGTTCCTCAGTTTGGGCCGGTATTCTTCTACATATTTTTGGTAAAAAAAAAAAAAATCGCAATCAGCGTATATTGATTGGTTTGCGCAAAAGTTATAGCATCTTCAAAATAGGGGATTTTTTTTTTATTTTTCATTTTTATTATTATAATTTTTTTTTTACTAGTAATGGCAGCGATGTGCGATTTTTATCGTGACTGCGACATTATGGCGGACACATCGGACAATTTTGACACACTTTTGGGACCATTGTCATTAATACAGCGATCAGTGCTAAAAAATTGCATTGATTACTGTAAAAATTTCACTGGCAGTGAAGGGGTTAACCACTAGGTGGCGCTGTAGGGGTTAAGTGTGTCCTAGGGAGTGATTCTAACTGTGGAGGGGAGGGGCTGTGTGTGACACATCACTGATCACCGCTCCCGATTACAGGGAGCTGTGATCAGTGACAGTGTCACTAGGCAGAACGGGGAGATGCTTTGTTTACATTAGCATCTCCCCATTCTTCCTTACCGTGAGAGGATCGCGGGTATCCCCGCGGATATTGAGTCCACGGGACCCGCGATCACGGAGCTCCCGGCGGATGCACGCGTGCCCGCAAACCGCCTCTTAAAGGACAACATACATGTACGTTAATCTGCCTGTATGTGCCCTTCTGCCGCAGTATATCTGCATGAGGCGGTCGGGAAACGGTTGAAGAATCCATCCATAATATTTTTATTTGCTCAGTTTTTAACCACTTTCAGACCGGACCAATCTGCAGCAAAAGGGCCAGGCCACTTTTTGCGATTCGGCACTGCGTCACTTTAACTGACAATTGCGCGGTCGTGAGACGTGGCTCCCAAACAAAATCAATGTCTTTTTTTTCCCCCACAAATAGAGCTTTCTTTTGTGGTATTTGATCGCCCCTGCGGTTTTTATTTTTTGCGCTATAAACAAAAAAAGAGCGACAATTTTGAAAAAAACGCATTCTTTTTTACTTTTTGCTATAATAAATATCCCTAAAAATATATAAAAAAAATCTTTTTTTTCCCTCAGTTTAGGCCGATACGTATTCTTCTACATATTTTTGTTAAAAAAAAAATAAAAAAAAAAAAAATCGCAATAAGTGATTATTGATTGGTTTGCGCAGAAGTTATCGCGTTTACAAAATAGGGGATAGTTTTATAGCATTTTTATTAATATTTTTTTTTTTACTAGTAATGGCGGCGATCAGCGATTTTTATTGTGACTGCGACATTATGGCGGACACATCGGACATTTTTTTTGACACATTTTTGGGACCATTGTCATTTATACTATTTAGTGCTATTTAAATGCATTGATTCCTGTGTAAATGACACTGGCAGTGAAGGGGTTAACTACTAGGTGGCAGTGTAGGGCTTACATGTTCCTAGAGGCGTGTTTCTAACTGTGGGGGGGCGTGGCTGTGAGCTAGTGAATGCTGATCTCTGCTCCAATCATAGGGAGCAGAGATCGGCGTCACTAGTTGCTAGGCAGAACGGGGAGATGCTGTTTATTTCCGCATCTCCCTGTTCAGCCTTCCCGTGAGACGATCGCGGGTATCCCCGCGGCGATCGAGTCCGCGGGACCCGCGACCGTCCTCACGGGGGTCCCGACCTGTGCGCGCGCTCGATGGCACGGCGGCATCTTAAAGGGGACGTACCTGTACGCCCTTATGCCTGTCCGTGCCATTCTGTCGACGTACATCGTCGTGCGCCGGTCGGGAAGCGGTTAAAGTAGGGTTATACTTTTTCACTAGTTTGTGGGATGACATGGGGCGTGAAACTAGAGACACCTGCAACTCTTTAATCGTGGCTTAGCGGTTACCCCTTTATAAACCCCCTTCTCCCAGAGTTTTCTCTGCAGCTGAAGCTTGTGAATCGTAAAATGGTAAAAGCTTTATCTCATTCTGGCTTTTCTCCAGTGTGGACCTTCTGGTGTCTGATAAGACCATTCTTCCGTGTAAAAGCTTTATCACATTCAGTACACTCATAAGGCTTCTCTCCAGTGTGAATCCTTTGATGGATGATAAGAACTTTTTTCACTGTAAAAGCTTTGCCACATTCCGAACACTGATATGGCTTCTCTCCCTTGTGCCCCTTCTGGTGTACAATAAAGCTTTCCTTGTGTTTAAAAGCTTTATCACATTCTGAACATTGAAACGGCTTCTCTCCAGAGTGAACTCTCTGGTGTCTGACAAGGCTTTCCTTACGTGAAAAATCTTTACCACACTCAGAACACTGATAAGGCTTCTCTCCAGTGTGAATCATCTTGTGTCTGATAAGCTCTGGCTGCATTGTAAAAGCTTTGTCACACTCAGAGCATTGATATGGCTTCTCTCCTGCGTGAATCCTCTGGTGTCTGATATACTCCTCCTTGATGGGAAAAGCTTGGTCACATTCAGAACACCGATATGGCTTCTCTCCAGTGTGAATCCTCTCATGTATGATAAGGCTCGACTTTACCGTAAAAGCTTTTTCGCATTCTGAACACTGAAACGGCTTCTCTCCAGTGTGAATCTTCTGGTGTCTGAAAAGCTTCGACTTATGTGAAAAAGCTTTATCACATTCAGAACAATGATATGGCTTCTCTCCAGTGTGAAGTATCTGGTGAACGATAAGCTCTGAGTTCAATGCAAAGGTCATGTTACATACAGAACACTGATGTGGCTTCTCTCCGGTGTGAACTTTCTGGTGTGTGATAAGGTTTTTAGTATGTCTAAAAGCTTTACCACATACGGAACATTGATATGGTTTCTCTCCAGTGTGAATCCTCTGGTGTTGGGTAAGAGAAGGCTTCAGTGTAAAAGCTTTGCCACATTCAGAACACTGATATGGCTTCTCTCCAGTGTGAATCCTCTGGTGTTGGATAAGCTGTTTCTTGCTTGCAAAAGCTTTCCCACATTCAGAACAATCATACAACTTCTCTCCAGTGTGAATCCTCTGGTGTTGTTTAAGGCGTTCCTTATGTGCAAAAGCTTTATCACATTCATAACACTGATACAGCTTCTCTCCAGTGTGAATCTTCTGGTGTGAGATAAGATTATCCTTCAAATTAAAAGCTTTATCACATTCAGAACACTCATAGGGCTTCTATCCCGTGTGAATCATCTTATGTCTCATAAGACCTGCTTTATTAGTAAATGCTTTATCACATTCAGAACATTGATATGGCTTCTTTCCGGTGTGAACCCACTGGTGTGAGATAAGCTGTACCTTCCGTGGAAAAGATTTGTCACATTTGGAACACTGAAATCGTTTCTCTCCTGTGTGAATCCTCGTGTGTACATTAAGGCCTTCCTCAAATTTAAAAGATTTGTCACATTCAGAACACTGATATGGCTTCTCTCCAGTGTGAACCCTCTGGTGTTTGATCAGCTCGGCCTTCGCTATAAAAGCTTTGGCACATTCAGAACACTGAAATGGCTTCTTACCGGTGTGAACCATTTTGTGTGTGGTAAGATTACCATTGGTTGTAAAAGATTTGTCACATTCAGAACACTGATATGGCTTCTCCCCGGTATGGACAAACTTGTGTGTGATAAGATTTGACTTTGTTTTAAAAGCTTTGTCACATTCAGAACACCGAATGGCTTCTTTCCGGTGTGAACCATTTTGTGGTTGGTAAGATTACTATTGGTTGTAAAAGATTTGTCACATTCGGAACACTGATATGGCTTCTCTCCAGTGTGAAACTTCTGGCGTCTGATACGTTTTGCCTTCATGGTAAAACTGTCACATTCCAAACAAGAAATAGCTTTAGAAATTATTCTTTTATGTATGAATGGGCTGTAAAACTATTGTCAATTCCAGAGCGCCGAATCAACTTCTCTCCTGTTGTCCTCTGAAGCTGGCTCGACGTTGAAGAGCATCCAAAACATTTATGACATTAAGAACACCAATATGGCTTGTGTCCTGTGGGAATCCTCCAGTGAACTGTAATAAAGACTTTCATTCCCTTAAAAACACCCATATGGCTTGTTTCCTGTGGGACTTAGTTGTAGTTATGAAGACCAACGTGACAAAAAAATTCATAAAAAAAAAAATCGATTTTTCAGTCCACCTATACAGGAAAAAAAAAATTAAGTCAGAATTCTATATAAAAGGGATGAATAAAGTGTACTTAAGGACCAAGCCTGTTTTTCAGACTCAGTGTTTCATTGTTTAAAACATTTTTTTTTGCTAGAAAATTACTTAGAAAAAAAACAATATATAAATGTTTGGGGGTTCTAACACCCTAGAGAATAAAATGGCGGTCATTGCAATACTTTTTTTTCACACTGTATTTGCGCAGCGGTCTTACAAGCGCACTTTTTTTGGAAAAAAAATCACTTTTTTGAATAAAAAAAATAAGACAACAGTAAACTTAGCCCAATTTTTTTTTATATTGTGAAAGTTAATGTTACGCAGAATAAATTGATACCCAACATGTCACGCTTCAAAATTGCGCCCGCTCGTGGAATGGCGTCAAACTTTTACCCTCAAAAATCTCCATAAGCGTTATTTAAAAAATTCTACAGGTTGCATCTTTTGAGTTACAGAGGTCTACGGCTAGAATTATTGTTCTCACTCTACCAATCCCGCGATACCTCACATGTGTAGTTTGACTACCGTTTTCATATGCGGGCACTACTCACGTATGCGCTCGCTTCTGCGCGCAAGCTCGTCGGGACGGGGTGTTTTAAAAAAAAAAATATTTATTTTTTCTTATTTATTTTACTTGAATTTATTCATTTTTACACTGTTAAAAAAAAAAAAAAATGGATCACTTTTATTCCTATTACAAGGAATGTAAACATCCCTTGTAATAGAAAAAAGCATGACAGGTCCTCTTAAATATGAGATCTGGGGGTCAAAAAGTCCTCAGATCTCATATTTGGACTTAAATGCAATAATAAAAAAAAAAAAGTCATTTCAAAAAATGACATTGAAAAAAAATGTTCCTTTAAGACATATGGGGGGAAGTGACGTTTTGACGTCTCTTCCGCCCTCCTATGGTATAGAGACGGGTGGGGGCCATCTTAGCCTCACTCGTCTCCATACCCAGTGCAGGACCCGATCGCCAACGCCGCTACTCTGACAGCTCCGGTAAGCGGTGGAAGGCACGGGACAGAGGCGGGAGGGGGGGTGGCACCTCTCCCGCCGCCGATAACGGTGATCTCGCAGCGAACCCACCACAGAGACCACCATTATCGTAAACAGAACCGCCTCCTGTAAAGATGGATATCTCGGTTGTGGCAGCAGCTGCTGCCGTTACCGAGAGATCCCTCTTCAAAGTCAGGACGTATATGTACAGGAGGTGGTCGGCAAGTGGTTAACGAGTAACTCCACTTTTGTTGAAAACAAAAACAATCCCATCTGGGTGACCAATGTAAATTACCAGGAATTTTAACAAACCTTGTTGCAAATTCTTACCTTTTTCTGATCGGAAGAAAAAGCTGTTTGCCTATGTTGATGCTCAAAATAAATCTGAATCAGCGTGAATCTTTCATATTATTATTCAGCTGATGCACTTACCCTGAGCAAACATAGAAAGTTCCAGTGTAGGCATATCTTTAAAAGGGATTAAGATTTTGAGAGTATCTCAACAAAAATTTTAATTTTTGTTGCAGAGGATGCCTTCACCACTTGAAGCCCATGATATAGCCAAAAGATGGCTACAGCATGGGCTTAAATTGCCAGGAGGGCGTACATGGATGTCCTCCTGTGCTCGGGCTGCCCGCGTGCCCCCTGAGGCGTGGTCTGTGATCACGGAGTTCTTGGGACTCGGCTGATCACAGATGGAGTAAAGGGTCGATCCCGGCGTTTTACCACGTGATCCGCTGTCAGACAGTTTCATACATCAACTGTGTACAAAACGCCTCCGGAATTTTAACCACTTGCCACCCAAGCCAATTCTGAAAAATCATATTTTTTTTGCTCGAAAAACACACACACACACACCACACACACACACACACACACACACACACACACACACACACACACACACACACACACACACACACACACACACACACACACACACACACACACAAGAGACGCTAATGAATACAATGGAGGTCGTTGTAATTTTTTATATGTCACACGGTATTCGCGCAGCAATTTTTCAAACACAATTTTTAGGGAAGAAATACACAATTTTAATGCAAGAAAGCACAATAACCCAATTTTCTGAGTAAAATATGAAAGATGATGTTACGCCAAGTAAAAGAGATACCAAACATGTCACGCTTTAAAATTGCCTACAGTTGGTGAATGGCGCCAAACTACAGTACATGAAAAATCTCCATAGGCAGCTGTCAATTTTTTTTTACAGGTTACCAGTTTACGGCTACAGAGGAGATGCAGTGCTATAAACATTGATCTCACTCTAATGATCGTAGCGATACCCAACATGCGTGGTTCGAATACCGCTTACATATGCGGGCCCGACTTGCATATGCATTGGCTTCTTTCTGCTTTCGAAAGCGAGGGGACGGGGAGCGCTTTAAAAAAATGTTTTATTGTTTCTTTTATTTTTACACTTTCCCTTTAATTTTTTTTTATCACTTTCATTCCTATTACAAGGAATGCAAACATCCCTTGCAATAGGAATAGGGTATGACAGGCCATCATTATGGAGAGATCTGGGGTCTATAAATCCTTTCCTCCTGTATTATCAAAGGAAAACTGGCCCAAAATAGTAAGAAAAAAAAAAAATGTAGCTGTATATTTCTTGTTACCACCATAAGAACGCTGCAAAATAAATCTTACTGCTCCTGAGGATTGCAGTGATACCACATATATGTATGTTATTTGTTCTCGTAGCACAGCCTAGAAACAATAGTACGCATTTTGGTTTTTTTATCCTACCAAAAACACACTAAATACGAATAAAAAATAAATAAATTATAATTTTTATATATATATAATAATATATATTAAAAAAAAAAAAAAAATATATATATATATATATATATATATATATATATATATATATATATATATATATATATATATATATATTATATAATATATATATATATATATATATATATATATATTTTTTTAATATATATAAATATATATATATATATATATATATATATATATATATATATATATATATCTCATTTCTGACCCTTAGTTACACAGTCAGGTTGAAAAAAAGACACAAGTCTATCTAGTTCAACCATAAAAAAAATAGCATACAATCCCTTATACCCAATCCTATACCCACAGTTGATCCAGAGGAAGGCGAAAAACACAGGCAAAGCATGATACAAAAATTCCTTTCTGATCCCAAGGAGGCAATCGGATTTTCCCTGGATCAACTTCACCTTTAAAAGGTCAGTACCCAGTTATATTATGTACATTTAGGAAAGAATCCAGGCCTTTCTTAAAGCAATCTACTGAGCTGGCTAGAACCACCTCTGCAGGGAGTCTATTCCACATTTTCACAGCTCTTACTGTGAAGAAACCTTTCCGTATTTGGAGATGAAATCTCTTTTCCTCTAGACGTAAAGAGTTCCCCTTGTCCTCTGTGATGACCGTAAAGTGAATAATTCAACACCAAGTTCACTATATGGACCCCTTATATATTTGTACATGTTGACCCAAACACTAGCCCTGGCACTGACCTAGATCAGTCCTTGAGCTAGGTATTTTTTCCTTTATTTGGTAATATTTATTTATTTTTACACTCTGCAAGGAGAGACAAGGAAACAATGCATTTGTCCTCTCCATTCAGACAAAAACTCAAGGGCGGGCTTCACAGTGACTCATCACTGTGGTCGCCAAATCAGAGGGTACCACAGCAATCAGGTGACCCAGAATCGTGAGTTCTGGGTCCCGATCGTTAGTACGGGGCCTGGGGCTCTTGCCGAGACCCCAGTCTCGGTGTGAAGAGTTGCGCTCCCAGCACAAAGGGAGATACGCAAATGTGGACCCATGGCAAAAAAGCCCAGCGCAGTGGGGCTGCATACAAAGAATCACCGCTCCAAGGTAATGACTTCTCCCAAAACAGCTGTCTCCACAATCCCACAGGGTGCCGGCTCTGTTTGCAACAGGAACTGAAGTAGAAAAGATGTAGCTGGATAGCCGCACTCCAAATTATTCAACTTTATTTCAAAAATGTAATAAAATCATAGCATCTAGGCTTGTATACAGACTAACTGCACAGCCGCTGCAGTTGAAATAAAGTTGAATAATTTGGAGTGCAGCTATCCAGCTACATCTTTTCTACTGCAGTGGGGCTGCATATTTGTTTTACATCAGCGTCAAGGGGTTAAGGCTTAAAGTGAAACATTAGAAATGCAAAATAAACCTGCACGTGCACGTGAACGGTCATACTTGTAGGATGCAGAAAAGCGAAAGTGACATTTAGAAGTAAAAAAGTGTGATTGTACTCAACAACCATACCAGACCCTTCCTTGATGAGGGTCTGGCATGAATTGTATGAGGAACCCTGTGATAGACTCACCTGGGACAGAATGCTTGCCTATTGACTATGGGCCCTGGCATTTGAGGGAGCTACAAACATTTGGGCAGATGTTCTGCTATGTAATGCAAAGGGACATTATTAAAGAGGAAGTAAACCCTGATGGGTTTACTTCCTCTTTGTTTACCTGCAAAGGTAAAGCATAACGGACTATTATGCATCGCATAGTAGCCAATTATGTGTCACCTACCTGACACAGGAGCCTGCAATGTCACCGCTGTCCCCTCTTCCACGAAGCGTCCATCTTCCTTCCGGGTATCGCTGCTCCGGCGCTGTGAGTGGCCGGAGCAGGGATGACGTCACTCCGGCGCATGCGCGCGGGAGCCGTCAGTGACGGCATGTTCATCTTCACTTGCGGTGCGCCGTTGTCTACGGCGTGCATGCGCCGTAGACAGCGCGCATGCGCCGTAGACAGCGCGCATGCGCCGTAGACAGCGCTGCCCTTTTTTTGTAAAATATCTTCTTAACCGTGTAGGTTAAGGAGATATTTCTTGGACCTACAGGTAAGCCTTAAGCCTCATACACACGATCGGACCATGGACCAACTTTCCCGTGGATTTTTGTCCAAAGGGCGTTGGCCCCAAGTTGGTATTGCATACACACGGTCGGACTTTTTAGGCAACCAACACGAACGTAGTGACGTTTCAACGTACTGACGACACTTCAAAAGAGGACGTTCGAATACTCCAGCGCCACCTTTGGTCAACTTCTATATTGTTGTCTGATCTTTTGCATTCGTTCTGAGCATGCGTGTTTGTACTTTGGACAAAAGTCCGTTGGTTTTGTGTACACACGGTCAGACTTTGGTCCATCGGACTTTTGTTGGCAGAAAGTTGGTCCGTTCGCACAGCCAACAAAAGTCCGATGAAACCTGGAAAAAGTTGGTCCGATGGAGCGTACACATGGTCGGCTGTTGGTCCAAACCAGCTAATTTGCATGTTGGTTGTCAAAAAGTCTGATCGTGTGTACGGGCCTTAAATCTAGGCTTACCTGTAGGTCAAAGTGGTCTGTAAGGGTTTACAACCACTTTAAGGAGGCCATGATGGTCTCTGCCAGCTTGGGATTTATAGCTGATGTCATCAAGCCACCTGTCTGGGGCTCCCTGCCATAATAGGTTTATTGTAAGTAGGTCTAGTGTGCCGCCTAAGGGTCTTTGCCCATTATTATTTGTGCTAATTAACTCTGTTATTGTCTGAAGGTGTTCTGTGTTTATACTTATGATAATAGTATTGTAGTTTGTGAGCTAGGAGAAGGCAAGTCTGACCTGAAAGGTAAGACCTCTGAGTCATCCAGGGGGTTATATATCATGTTTATAGTAGATGTCTGTTGTAATTATATTCCTGTGTGCAGTTTGTACCGTTATCTGATCAGAAGGGGGGGGGATGTCCTTCTCAAGCGTATAAAAGCATGTATACTTGTTCAAATAAACAGTTCTTATTCTGGTTTATTCCAAAACTGGTGTTGTCTGGTTCTTGGGGAAACTATAGCCAGATCCACTGGTCTCGTGTTCCAGAGCTGAGGAAGCGATATACTGACAGAAGCACTGAAGCAGAGTGTGGGACGTTCCGTTACAGACCCTATGTGAAGTTCATCTCTCAGAGAACGGGTAGATGTGCAAGCATTCATTCAAAAGACCGAACAGCCAAGGTTTGGTCCGAGCTTGTGTTCAGACCAGATCTTATGTTCATTCCTATATGGGTCTTGATGAAGTCTAGTGAAAGGGTTTAAGGACTGTGTGTGTAGTCACTACAATATATTGGGTGCTTGTTTCAGCAAATTTAAGGCACTAAGTTTTTTTTTTATTGAAAAAAAAAAAAAAACATGCTTAAGACCCTTCCACTGTAAAGTTAGGCCACATCCTCTTTTTTGCTGTGGCACACCACAGCTCTCTACCTCCCCTAAATGGCAGTGGCGGAACTACCGCCATAGCGACCCATGCGGGCGCTATGGGGCCCGCAGCCTAGGAGGGCCCGGTAAGCGTGGCGGCGGGTGAGCCGCTGAGCTGCCCGTCCACTTGGTGCTCGTACAGTCACACTGACTGTACGAGCGGACGCAGCTGAGCGGCAGGGGGGGTGGACGGGCGGGAAGCTGCCAGCTGGGAGGCTAGGTGGGTGGCCAATCAGTGGGCAGAGGAACAGAGAGATTACATCATCTCTCACCGCCCGGCGCCCGCCCTGCTTCTTGCCAGTTCCGCCCTCACTGTGCAGGCAGCAGAGATTACATCATCTCTCTGTTGCCAGACTGGGAAACAGAAGTGACAATCCCCATTCCCCACCTTAGCAGGAAAGTGACAATCTGCAATGTGTGGCAGGTGACGTGGCAAGTGGACAATCCGCAATGTGTGGCAGGTGATGTGGCAAGTGGACAGTTTGCAACTTGTGGCAGGTGACGTGGCAAGTGGACAATCCGCAATGTGTGGCAGGTGACGTGGCAAGTGGACAATCCGCAATGTGTGGCAGGTGAAGTGGCAAGTGGACTATCCGCAATGTGTGGCAGGTGATGTGGCAAGTGGACTATCCGCAATGTGTGGCAGGTGATGTGGCAAGTGGACAATCCGCAATGTGTGGCAGGTGACGTGGCAAGTGGACAATCCGCAATGTGTGGCAGGTGACGTGGCAAGTGGACAACCCGCAACTTGTGGCAAGTGATGTGGCAAGTGGACAATCCGCAATGTGTGGCAGGTGATGTGGCAAGTGGAAAATCTGCAACAGTTGGCAGGTGACGTGGCAAGTGGACAATTTGCAACGTGTGGCAAGTGACAATCCGCAACTTGTGGCAGGTGATGTGTCAAGTGGACAATCTGCAATGTGTGGCAGGTGATGTGTCAAGTGGACAATTTGCAATGTGTGGCAGGTGACGTGGCAAGTGACAATCCACAACATGTGGCAGGTGACATGGCAAGTGGACAATCTGCAACAAGTGACAATTTGCATTTGGTGGCAGGCGACGGTGGCAAGTGACACACTCTGGGCTCCCACTGATTCTGCATTATGGTGAGTTGAATTATTTTTATTTTCTATAACAATGTAATAATAGAAACAATGTGTTTCAATCATCCTGACACCATAACAACCATGGTGCCGTGATGATTGAAGCGCCAATATCAGCCATTGCCCCGATAAGTTGCCCCCCAAAAAAAATATTTTCTGGCAGTGTCCCTCCCGAGACTAGGCTCTGGATCAGCCCCTCAGTGTGGGTGGGGGGGGGGGGGCATACAACATTTTGCTATGGGGCCCTATAATTTCTAGTTACGCCCCTGGTCTGTAGTATACACGGACAGAGAAGCGCCCCCTTTTTTTTTTCGTGTCCCTCCCAGGACTGAAAAGTTTGTTTAGTTTTGGATAGATTTGTTAGGTTACTAATTTAGTTTCATTTTCAAATTTGTTTAGTCTATAAATTTTCAAACGTATTCCAAATTTTCAGGACTATTTAAATTCGGATCGGTAGAAAAATGTGTGAAGAGTAGCTGGTTATTAAAGTGATACTAAAAATAACAAAAAACTGTGGATTTGCACAGAGCAGCCCAGATCCTCCTCTTCTTGGGTCCCCCCGCTGGCACTCCTGGCCCCTCCCTCCTGCTGAGTGCCCCCCCACGGCAAGAAGCTATGGGAGCACCCGAGCTGAGCCGCCACTCTGTGCGTCTATTCAGACACGGGGCCCCTTCTCTCTCTCCTCATTGGCTCACTGATTTTGATTGATTGACAGCAGCGGGAGGCAATGGCGCCACGCTCCTGTCTCAGCCAATGGTAAGGGATACTACCAGGCAGCCGAGACACTCATGCAACATTGCTGGATCGAGATGGGCTCAGGTAAGTATTAGGGGGGGGGTGCTATACACAGACTTTACAACCACTTTAAGGAGAGGGCCGGGAATTTGGTGTGGGGTTCCCCTTAAGATCCATACCAGAAACAAAGGGCCTGCTACATTTTGAAGGGGTACCCCATGCAGTTTTTTTTGTCATGAATTTTTCATTGCCGGCAATTCTTTTTTTTTTTTTATTTATATTCAACTGTTGGTAAGGACACAGCAGCCTGCGATTGTAAAGGTTTTAAGCTGCAAATGACGCTGGGCAAGCTGCGAATGACGCTTAAATGTAAGTTTTTTTTTTTTCCTTAAAATGCCCTCCTAAACTTGGGGTGCGTGTTATACGCCG
>CM053027.1:620093083-620160571 GCA_028564925.1 Lithobates sylvaticus | reverse complement strand
AGTCAATGGACCCGCATCCAAAACGCAAGTACCGCGTTTTTACCGCGATTTGCGTTTTTCTTTTTTTTTTTTTTTTTTACGCTGTATATAGCTGGTTGCTAAGCATCCACAGTATAAAAAAAAAAAAATGTAAAAAAAAAAAAAATACAAAAACGCAAATCGCGGTAAAAACGCGTGTCCAAAAATGCGGCAAGCACCGCAAAAACAGTGCAAAAACGCTCAAAAGCAAAATGCATAGATGTGAATCGAGCCTAATGCAGGGTTGTAAATAGCCATTTATCAGGTGGTAATGTATCATTACTGCTAGGTAAAACTGTGGCCACCAATTGCAGCCTCACTGTGTACATTATGAGGGGTTCCCACCATCCCTGTGCTGAGTTCCCGGGTCTGTACACCCGCTGTGCCCATTATGAGGGGTTCCCACCATCCCTGTGCTGAGTTCCCAGGTCTGTACACCTGCTGTGCCCATTATGAGGAGTTCTCACCATCCCTGTGCTGAGTTCCAGGTCTGTACACCCGCTGTGCCCATTATGAGGGATTCCCACCATCCCTGTGCTGAGTTTCCTGGTCTGTACACCCGCTGTGCCCATTATGAGGGGTTCTCACCATCCCTGTGCTGAGTTCCCAGGTCTGTGCACCCGCTGTGCCCATTATGAGGGGTTCTCACCATCCCTGTGCTGAGTTCCCAGGTCTGTACACCCGCTGTGCCCATTATGAGGGATTCCCACCATCCCTGTGCTGAGTTCCCGGGCCTGTACACCCGCTGTGCCCATTATGAGAGGTTCTCACCATCCCTGTGCTGAGTTCCCAGGTCTGTACACCCGCTGTGCCCATTATGAGGGGTTCCCACCATCCCTGTGCTGAGTTCCCAGGTCTGTACACCCGCTGTGCCCATTATGAGGGATTCCCACCATCCCTGTGCTGAGTTTTCCTGGTCTGTACACCCGCTGTGCCCATTATGAGAGGTTCCCACCATCCCTGTGCTGAGTTTCCTGGTCTGTACACCCGCTGTGCCCATTATGAGGGGTTCTCACCATCCCTGTGCTGAGTTCCCAGGTCTGTACACCCGCTGTGCCCATTATGAGGGATTCCCACCATCCCTGTGCTGAGTTCCCGGGCCTGTACACCCGCTGTGCCCATTATGAGAGGTTCTCACCATCCTTGTGCTGAGTTCCTGG
Organism: Lithobates sylvaticus; assembly: GCA_028564925.1. Lineage (NCBI taxonomy): Eukaryota > Metazoa > Chordata > Amphibia > Anura > Ranidae > Lithobates > Lithobates sylvaticus. The sequence goes on along the minus strand of CM053027.1, from coordinate 620,159,393 downwards.
GTCTGTACACCCGCTGTGCCCATTATGAGAGGTTCTCACCATCCCTCTGCTGAGTTCCCGGGTCTGTACACCCGCTGTGCCCATTATGAGGGGTTCTCACCATCCCTGTGCTGAGTTCCCGGGTCTGTACACCCGCTGTGCCCATTATGAGGGGTTCTCACCATCCCTGTGCTGAGTTCCCAGGTCTGTACACCCGCTGTGCCCATTATGAGGGGTTCTCACCATCCCTGTGCTGAGTTCCCAGGTCTGTACACCCGCTGTGCCCATTATGAGGGATTCCCACCATCCCTGTGCTGAGTTCCCGGGCCTGTACACCCGCTGTGCCCATTATGAGAGGTTCTCACCATCCCTGTGCTGAGTTCCCGGGTCTGTACACCCGCTGTGCCCATTATGAGGGGTTCTCACCATCCCTGTGCTGAGTTGCCGGGTCTGTACACCCGCTGTGCCCATTATGAGAGGTTCTCACCATCCCTGTGCTGCGTTCCCAGGTCTGTACGTCTGCTGTGCCCATTATGAGGGGTTCCCACCATCCCTGTGCTGAGTTCCCGGGCCTGTACACCCGCTGTGCCCATTATGAGAGGTTCTCACCATCCCTGTGCTGAGTTCCCGGGTCTGTACACCCGCTGTGCCCATTATGAGGGGTTCCCACCATCCCTGTGCTGAGTTCCCGGGCCTGTACACCTGCTGTGCCCATTATGAGGGGTTCCCACCATCCCTGTGCTGAGTTCCCGGGCCTGTACACCCGCTGTGCCCATTATGAGAGGTTCTCACCATCCCTGTGCTGAGTTCCCGGGTCTGTACACCCGCTGTGCCCATTATGAGGGGTTCTCACCATCCCTGTGCTGAGTTCCCAGGTCTGTACACCCGCTGTGCCCATTATGAGAGGTTCTCACCATCCCTGTGCTGAGTTCCCGGGTCTGTACACCCGCTGTGCCCATTATGAGGGGTTCTCACCATCCCTGTGCTGAGTTCCCAGGTCTGTACACCCGCTGTGCCCATTATGAGGGGTTCCCACCATCCCTGTGCTGAGTTCCCAGGCCTGTACACCCGCTGTGCCCATTATGAGAGGTTCTCACCATCCCTGTGCTGAGTTCCCGGGTCTGTACACCCGCTGTGCCCATTATGAGGAGTTCCCACCATCCCTGTGCTGAGTTCCCAGGCCTGTACACCCGCTGTGCCCATTATGAGGGGTTCTCACCATCCCTGTGCTGAGTTCCCAGGTCTGTACACCCGCTGTGCCCATTATGAGGGGTTCCCACCATCCCTGTGCTGAGTTCCCAGGCCTGTACACCCGCTGTGCCCATTATGAGGGGTTCTCACCATCCCTGTGCTGAGTTCCCGGGTCTGTACACCCGCTGTGCCCATTATGAGAGGTTCCCACCATCCCTGTGCTGAGTTCCCAGGCCTGTACACCCGCTGTGCCCATTATGAGAGGTTCTCACCATCCCTGTGCTGCGTTCCCAGGTCTGTACGTCTGCTGTGCCCATTATGAGGGGTTCCCACCATCCCTGTGCTGAGTTCCCGGGTCTGTACACCTGCTGTACCCATTATGAGGGATTCACACCATCCCTGTGCTGAGTTCCCGGGTCTGTACACCAGCTGTGCCCATTATGAGAGGTTCTCACCATCCCTGTGCTGAGTTCCCGGGTCTGTACACCCGCTGTGCCCATTATGAGGGATTCCCACCATCCCTGTGCTGAGTTCCCAGGCCTGTACACCCGCTGTGCCCATTATGAGAGGTTCTCACCATCCCTGTGCTGAGTTCCCGGGTCTGTACACCCGCTGTGCCCATTATGAGGGGTTCTCACCATCCCTGTGCTGAGTTCCCGGGTCTGTACACCCGCTGTGCCCATTATGAGAGGTTCTCACCATCCCTGTGCTGCGTTCCCAGGTCTGTACGTCTGCTGTGCCCATTATGAGGGGTTCCCACCATCCCTGTGCTGAGTTCCCGGGTCTGTACACCCGCTGTGCCCATTATGAGGGGTTCCCACCATCCCTGTGCTGAGTTCCCGGGTCTGTACACCCGCTGTGCCCATTATGAGGGATTCCCACCATCCCTGTGCTGAGTTCCCGGGCCTGTACACCCGCTGTGCCCATTATGAGAGGTTCTCACCATCCCTGTGCTGAGTTCCCGGGTCTGTACACCCGCTGTGCCCATTATGAGGGGTTCTCACCATCCCTGTGCTGAGTTCCCGGGTCTGTACACCCGCTGTGCCCATTATGAGAGGTTCTCACCATCACTGTGCTGCGTTCCCAGGTCTGTACGTCTGCTGTGCCCATTATGAGGGGTTCCCACCATCCCTGTGCTGAGTTCCCGGGTCTGTACACCTGCTGTACCCATTATGAGGGGTTCTCACCATCCCTGTGCTGAGTTCCCGGGTCTGTACACCTGCTGTGCCCATTATGAGGGATTCCCACCATCCCTGTGCTGAGTTCCCGGGTCTGTACACCCGCTGTGCCCATTATGAGGGGTTCTCACCATCCCTGTGCTGAGTTCCCGGGTCTGTACACCTGCTGTGCCCATTATGAGGGGTTCCCACCATCCCTGTGCTGAGTTCCCGGGTCTTTACACCTGATGTGCCCATTATGGGGGTTCTCACCATCCCTGTGCTGAGTTCCCGGGTCTGTACACCTGCTGTGCCCATTATGAGGGGGTTCCCACCATCCCTGTGCTGAGTTCCCAGGTCTGTACACCTGCTGTGCCCATTATGAGGGATTCCCACCATCCCTGTGCTGAGTTCCCGGGTCTGTACACCTGCTGTGCCCATTATGAGGGGTTCCCACCATCCCTGTGCTGAGTTCCCGGGTCTGTACACCTGCTGTGCCCATTATGAGGGGTTCCCACCATCCCTGTGCTGAGTTCCCTGGTCTGTACACCTGCTGTGCCCATTATGAGGGGTTCCCTCCATCCCTGTGCTGAGTTCTTCTTTACAAGTGTGGTCTCAGATCTGGGCATTCCTCTTTAGGGGTCCAATCACTGACTGGCACCCTCTCGATCCCAGATTACTTTTTATCTCTTCCAAACTGTTGAACAGATCAGTACATTCTCTGCACTCATTTAAGGTGGCCATAGAATAGATGATTCCTTTTTAATTTCATTCCTACGGCCACCTTAAATGAGTGCAGAGAATGTACTGATCTGTTCAACAGTTTGGAAGAGATAAAAAGTAATCTGGGAAGAAGAGGGTGCCAGTCAGTGATTGGAATGGTCAGATCTGAGACCAGAGGATTCATGAGCAGTGAAGAAAGATCTATGCAAACAGAAGATAGTGAAGGGGGGAGGGGGATGGTGTGATAGGAAAGGTGTATAGACATGGATTACGCAGAGAGAGGGGTGGTAAAGTTGCTGCTGTAAAGTCACTCAGGACACAGTGATATTAGCCCTAGGGTGACCACATTTCCAAACTGCCATTCAGGGACACCGCCCCCCCCCCTCCCGCATACGCACTCGCGCCAGCACAAAAAAAGATGATTTTTGATACTTTTTTTTTGCCAATTTTTGAAAAAAACTAAAGAAAACAGTGGTCACCAGTTTAGACAGGTGGTATACATTCTCTACAAATATATTTTTTATTGCCCCCCACTTGGCCTCATTTTTTTTATTGCCCCCCACTTGTTGGGAGGTCACTGAAGACTGGAGGAGTCAGGAGGAGACACAGTGAAGACGCTCTGGCTGCTCTCTCTGGGTGCTGCTGCCGCAGCCAGAGAAGGAGAGGAGGTGGGTGGACTCGGAGCACAGGGCAGCACTGGGTAAAAGCCTTGCTCCCTTCGGCCTCGCTCTGAGACTCTGCGAATGTGACGTCACTGGTTGCTAGACGCCAGGTGGGGCGGCCCCAGCAACCAGTTTGGCAATCTTCTATTAGGGTGGCTATGTGTCCAGATTTCATTCCGGGACACTGTATTGTCCTGGAATGAAGGTGCCCGGGTCACGGGACACAAATGCGAATTGCGGGACAATCCCGGGCAATCAGGGACACGTGGACACCCTAAATAGCCCCTCCCCCCCTCCAGTCCTGGCATGTACTGTACCTGGAGATTTCTGTGTGATCCCTCTGTGTGCACTTCTGGATGCCGAGTCTGTCCCAGGGAGATGAATGGACAGCTGCCTCTGCACAGACCTATCGCTCCCTGTCTACCCTAAGCCGTTCTTCTTCTGCTGGTGATTTCCCCCTCACTTGCTGAATGAGACAGGCGGCCTGTGAGCCAATGACGCCGCATGTCCAATTAAAGCCCCACCCTAGTGACCCAATCAATTCCAACCACTGGAAACCCAATGCCAGAGGTGGAGTTTTCGGGGCGCAGACCTTATAGCCCCGAGCACACTCTAAAGTATGCCAATAGAGCTTCTTAGCCCCAATCACGTGTTTACACACAAGTCATGCCTCCAATAGCACCCCTTTGCCCCGGCGCCCTTAACACACCCACTTTTTTAATTTTTTTTATTTTTTGACGGGCCGCCACTGGAGAGGATCCACACCAGCCGGACCGTTGTTTTCATATTGAAACAGATGATAAATTAGGTATGTATGAAATCCAAGAAGGTAAGACATCCAATAAAAGATCAGATAAAATACTCTTACCAAAAGTAGTGGACCTGGATGTCAGCGACACCAGGTCAATCAGACATGGATAGGGCGCCCGGCGCCCTTAACACACCCACTTTTTTTATTTTTGTTTTTTTTTTATTGACGGACCGCCACTGGATGGGATCCACACCAGCCGGACCGTTGTTCTCATATAGAAACAGATGATAAATTGGGTATGTATGAAATCCAAGAAGGTAAGACATCCAATGTAAAATCAGATAAAATACTCTTACCAAAAGTAGTGGACCTGGATGTCAGCGACACCAGGTCAATCAGGCATGGATAGGCATCAGATCAACAGGAACATTCCAAGAGGTCCAGATGAGTCCAGAGATTGATCACCAGAAACTCAATGGCACCGACAGTCACCAAAGAGATGTTTAGCCAGGAGGAAGGGCCAAAAAACCTCACATCCAGGTAGATATGAAAAGAAAAAAGGGCTTCCAAAATTCACGCTTCAAAATTGCGCCCGCTCGTGGAATGGCGACAAACTTTGACCCTTAAAAATCTCCATAGGCGACGTTTTAAAACTTTCTACAGGTTGCATCTTTTGAGGTACAGAGGAGGTCCAGGGCTAGAATTATTGCTCTCGCTCTACCGATCGCGGCGATACCTCACATGTGTGGTTTGAACACCGTTTTCATATGCCGGCGCTACTCATGTGTGCGTTCGGTTCTGCGCATGAGCTTGGCTAAAAAAAATTATTAATAATAATAAAAAGGTTTTATTATTATTATTATTGTTATTTATTATTACTATTAGATCCTTACGTTCCATTTGGTTAGATGCGGCATTCGTTATTTCAGATAATTTGTAACTTCGGATAAATTCGTACTCGTTACATTCACTAACAGACAAATTTGAAAGGGAATTCCAATACCTATAATTTAATAGTTAGTTATTATTTACAATTAAACAGATTTTCTTTCTTTTTTTCTGATTTTCAAATTTTTCAATTTCCGAATTCCGAAAATCGGAAATTCCGAAAATCGTAATTTCGGAAATTCGTAATTTCGGAAATTTTGAAATTCGTAATTTCGGAAATTCGTAATTTCGGAAATTTGCGGAATTAAGGAATTTGTCAAAATTCGTTAAACGAATTCGGAACTAAACGAATTCGGAACTAAACGAATTGCACATGTCTAGTGTTGGGGTGTACTCTAAAGCCCGACTCAGGGACAGGTTTAGGGGTGAGTGGACCCTCGGTTAAGGTATCTGCCTAGAGTATCCTTCAAACCCAGCAGGCCTAGAGACCACTTTGATTTTGGAAGAAATCACACACACACACACACCATACACTTCTCAAAGTGGTCCGACAATTTAATATTGAACTCCAGCTTATAAGGGCAAAGTGACCTCACAAAGAAAGCCTAACCCTCCTTACATTAATATATGATAAAATACAGATATTACTGAATATGTACAGAAAACAATATACCGCCCTCGTATTTATATAGAAACTTGCCGCAGGAAAGGCTAGGAGAGGAAATAGATTTGTTCTTCAGAATCTTGTGAGACTGTTCTAAGCAAAAAGAGGAACTTAACTCTTAACTCTATGTGAATATATTTATCTTAAAATGGATACTCATATTATAGGTTACAATATCTAAGATGGCGGGCAATAAGCTAAGACAAACAATAAGCTAAAATACCCAATACCCTTTCAGACAGGGGCCTGGACAGTGTCACTAAAATTGGGGGTGCTGGGCAATGTAGTTCAACACCTTCCCTGTTCAGCTTTGCTGGGGAGGGATAGGCTGACCATTTTTTTTTTACCAGGGTCAGCCTAAAGTTTGTAATGTGGTTAAAAGGGCCATTTTGCATCTACCTGTACCAGTAAGAAGTGCTCACTATGCCAGGATCTGGACCATTTGGCTAAGGATTGTACCGAAATTCTGTGAAATTTGTGCCAAAAGCTCGGCCATCCTTATAGTCAGTAATAACTTGCCAGGATTGGAGGCTGAGTTGCAGAGGCTTGATAAAGAGGATGAGGCCGCTGAAACTGTTGTTGCCCCTCCTGTGTCTGTTACATCTGTTTCCCCTAGTGATGTGGTCCCTGAGTCTGTCCCTCCTGTGGTAGTCCCTAATCCCTCTGTACGTAGATCCTCCAGACTAGCAGAAGCTGCTGGGGGGGCAGGTTTAGTGGATCTTCCCACTCAGCCACCAGTCCCTGTCCCTCAGCAGCGCAAACGTGGTCAGGGGAATGTGGGGGTGCTGCTGATGGAAGGATGTCCATATCCCATGTCTCACTCTCTGTTGAGGGGGATTCGGATGATGAGGGGTGGGACAAGTTTAGGAGGAAGAAATAGAAGAAGAGGAAGACAAGTAAACAGGTCATTTCTTCCTCAGAGTCGGACCCAAGAGGGGTTCCTCTTGGTAACACCTTTTCAGTTATGTCAGGTGATGATTTGTCTGATATCTTTCTCTTTATCATCCATGGATGAGGGGGAGTCATGTAGTCTGAAGAGAGCTGTTTCTGGTGATGAGAGTGTGGCAAAGGTTAAGAAACGACTACCCCAATCATCCTGATAGCAGTTCCCACTCCGATAAAGGTGGCGACCATAAATGTCCCCAGCATTAAATCTGTAAGAGCTCGTGATATTGCCTTATTTTTGCTCAGCGAGTTTGATGCTGAGATTTTATTTTTGCAAGAGACCTGGCTCAATACTTTGGCCGATGTTCATCTAGCAAAAAGGAAGTGGAGATGCGGTCCCTCCTTTTGGTCTCTTGCGGCTGAGCCCTGCAGCGGAGTTGCGGTCCTTTTTAAAACCGATATGGTAACGTGCCGGCGGGTAATTGAGGTAGAGATTGGGAGATGCATGGTCTTGGACGTCTCTGTTAGGGGGCAGGACCTGCGCCTGATTAATATCTATGGGCAAATGGGGCAGGAAATGCCTCCTCACAGAGATCAAGCCCTTCCTTTTTACATCCCAGCAGGTTGTTTTGGAGGTGACTTTAACACCATAATTAGGCCTGAAGATAGGAGAGGCTCCATAGACAGGCTGGGTTACGATAGCGTTTTTCTTAGAGATATGGTGAGACAAGCAGGCCTGGTAGATGTGCATATTAACCACTTCAGCCCCCGGACCAATTGGCAGCCAAAGGACCAGGCCCCTTTTTGCGATTCGGCACTGCGTCGCTTTTAACTGACAATTACGCGGTCGTGCGACGTGGCTCCCAAACAAAATTGGCGTCCTTTTTTTCCCACAAATAGAGCTTTCTTTTGGTGGTATTTGATCGCCCCTGCGGTTTTTATTTTTTGCGCTATAAACAAAAATAGAGCGACAATTTTGAAAAAAATGCAATATTTTTTACTTTTTGCTATAATAAATATCCCCAAAAAATATATAAAAATACTTTTTTTTTTCCTCAGTTTAGGCCGATACGTATTCTTCTACATATTTTTGGTAAAAAAAATAGCAATTAGCGATTATTGATTAGTTTGCGCAAAAGTTATAGCGTTTACAAAATAGGAGATAGTTTTATAGCATTTTTATTAATATTTTTTTTTTTACTAGTAATGGCGGCGATCAGCGATTTTTATTGTGACTGCGACATTATGGCGGACACATCGGACATTTTTGACACATTTTTGGGACATTTGTCATTTATACAGAAATAGCACTGATTCCTATGTAAATGACAGTGGCAGTGAAGGAGTTAACCACTAGGGGGCGGGGAGGAGTCAGTGTGACGTGTTGTGTGTTTTTTCACAGTAGGGGGCGTGGCTTTACGTCTGGCGTCATTGATCGGCTTTCCCGATGACAGGGAACAGCCGATCAGTGACAGGCAGTGTAGGAAGCGCGGGGAGAGGTTTGTTTACACAAACCTCTCCCCGTTCTTCAGCTCCGTAACCCGATCGCGGGATACCAGCGGCGATCGGGTCCGCTGGTCCCGCGGCCGTGGTCACGGAGCTCCCGACCGGGTCGCGAGCGCGCCGCTGGCGGCCCGCGCGCGACCCACAGGCTGGCACATGCACGATCACGTACAGGTACGTGATTTTGCCTGCCCGTGCCATTTTGCCGACGTATATCGGCGTTAGGCGGTCGGGAAGCGGTTAAGCACTGCCCTGGCAGCGCGGGATTCACATTTCAGAGAGGGAATAGTCAGAGTAGAATAGATAGTTTTTTTTTTTTTTAAAGGAGAACTCTGCTTTCTCGGATCCTGATTTGAGGGTGGTGGAGTTCTCTGACCACTGTATGCTGTCTGTGACTCTGAATGCCTCTGACACTCCACCCAGGGGAAGGGGTACCTGGAAACTGAATTCGACTCTCCTGGAAGATGTAGAGGTAAGACAATCCTTTGAGGATTTTTTTCAGGCACAGGTTTCTATTCTGGACTTTTGCAGCAGTAAGTCAGAGTGGTGGGAACTTGTGAAACAAAGGGCAATTGGACTTTTCAAGGCCATAAGTAAGAAGAAGCAGCTTGGTATGTACATTGCCTACCAGCATTTGCGGAGGAAGCTTGATCGTCTTGTCTCGTATAGAGGAGATCCAGGGGAGATCTCTGAGGTGAAGTTTCTTCTTAGAAAGTGTCAATAAGACCAGCATGCCTCCTTGGTTCTGGAGAGGGATTATGGAAAATATCACTCGCCTGATCCTTACCAGAACTGTAAGCAAGGCATAGCAGTTAAGACGGTCATAGGCCTGAGGGATAGTGTAATGGATGTGGTTAAGGTATCACGTAAAGTTAGCACATAAAGGTATTAGGTAGAATGCTAAAATGTCTATTTCAATGTGTAATATTATGTCATTGCTTGGTTTTCTAACCTTAACTCTAATTCAGATAACTGCTAGCTCTCCCCCCCCCCCAATCTGAAGCCGAACTGCAAAGAATTATAAAAAGACTGTGCCTCTTTTCCGAGAACTGGACCCAAGACAGACATGACGTCTCGAAGAAGAAGTTACCAAAATATCCAATATAGTTATGATTAATTACTAAACTTGCTTAATCAGCTAAAAGCTCATACACTTGTTACAGTAATATGTCGAAATAATATGTTTTGCACCCATCTCGCCTGTGTTATATAAACTGCAAAAAAGAGGAAATTTAAAGAGCAGAAAGTAATTTCACACTTGACTCAGACTGATTACTGCAGAAGTGTACACTTCATATATAAAAATCAATTAGACCAGGGGCAGATATAAGAATACCAGACCTTGGGTCTGGTCCATCCAAAAAAACTCATGAAACAAAGGGCAATTGGACATTTCAAGGCCATAAGTAAGAAGAAGCAGCTTGGTATGTACATTGCCTACCAGCATTTGCGGAGGAAGCTTGATCGTCTTGTCTCGTATAGAGAAGATCCAGGGGAGATCTCTGAGGTGAAGTCTCTTCTTAGAAAGTGTCAATACGACCGGCATGCCTCCTTGGTTCTGGAGAGGGATTATGGAAAATATCACTCGCCTGATCCTTGCCAGAACTGTAAGCAAGGCATAGCAGTTAAGACGGCCATAGGCCTGAGGGATAGTACGGTTTCCCTGGTGAAGTCCATATCAGGGATCCTGGAGATCTTCAGATCATATTACGCAAACCTTCAAGGAAGAAAGGACCTTTGTCGGGACAAGATGGAAAGCTTTCTGGATTCTACTCCAGGATTGGGAAATGGTACGTTGCCTTTGGATTTGACAGACCCAATTTCAGTGGATGAGGTAGTTCATGCTATAGAGAAGCTGACTACCAAAAAAACGCCTGGGCCAGATGGGTTGACAGCTGAATTCTACAAGTGTTTTAAGTCCATTCTGGCTCCCTTTTTTAGCAGAGGTTTATAACAGCTGTCTAGAAGAGGGTTCGCTCCCTCCCTCCATGAGGCAATCCGCTGTGATTCTTCTGTCAAAAGGTGAAGACCCATCAATGATTGAGAACTGGTGCCCCAACTGGCGTCTTCTCAATGTTGATAGAAAGATCTTGGCAAAGATTCTTTTTTGGCGCTTGTCGTCAGTGGCAGGCGATTTGTTGTCCAGTCATCAGCACTGCTCGGTCCAAGGTAGAAGTACCTTTTCAGCGATTTTAGCTGTCCGGGAGGCTTTGGAGCGATGCAGGGCTGCTGGATGGAGAAAGTACTTGCTGGCATTGGATCAGGCGAAGGCTTTTGATAGTCAATCACGAGTACCTGTATTTGCTACTTGGTAGATACGGCCTGCAGGGGAGGTTTATAGATTGGCTGAAGACATTATATAGAGTGGCTGAGAGCTTCCCACCGGTTAATGGTTGGGTTGGATGGCCTTTTGAGGTTAGCTCTGGTGTGCACCAGGGATGTCCTCTGAGCCCCCTGTTATATGTATTCGCAATAGACCCTTTCATAAGAAGGCTAGAGAGTGGATCTTTGTGTGGGGTGCCTTTGGACATTGCTGGTGTGCCACCTTTGAAGGTCGTGGCCTATGCTTATGATGTGTCTGTTGTTATCTCTGGGACGGAGGAGGCGCAGGAGGTGGTCTCTGTGATAGAGCAGTACACGGAGGCTTCTGGTTCTAAAGTCAACCATGAAAAGAGTGACGTTTTCTGGATGGGTGAGGAGGGTGAAAGCTTTGAACTTCCAGATGCCTTCCCAGAGCCCCAGCAGGAAATTAAAGTGTTGGGCATCAAATTTGGTCCTGGCGACTATGGTCATCGAAATTGGGAAAGCAGGTTGGTGTGTGCCAATGCCAAAGTAGCAAGCTGGAAGAAATGGAAGCTTTCCTTGAGGGAGAGGGTTGACTTGATCAAAACATACCTGGTCCCAATTTTTTTATATGTCAGCTTTGTCTGTATCTTGCCAGCATCTCTCTATGCAAGGGTGTACAGCTGTTTTTTTTTTAACTGTTATGGGGAAATAGGCTGAACCTGATCAAACGCAATGTAACTTACCTTTCTAGGCGGGAGGGTGGCCTAGGAATGGTCAACCCAATAATTTCTTTTCTCTGCTCTTTTTAAAGTACAATCTTGGTAACATGCTAGCAGAGAACCCGCCGGGATGGGTGGGTATTTTTCAATCTTGTTTTAGGCCTTTTCTGCGATGCTGGGAAGATTGTGGGCCAGTGAAAAGTCTGAGAGTCCGACATGGCAGGCTCCCAGCTTATGTTGCCCTGTGTCTGAAAATACTTCGGCAGTGGCAGGTGACAGTGGAGGATATCAAGTCCCTCCCCAGGAAGCTTCTGGAGAAGAGGATTTTGAGCTCTGCTTTCAGTATGTCACTGGCCTTAAGGGATTGCCCAGGCTATGTGATGAGGGAGGGGTTGCGTTTAATCAATTTAGAAAGAATCCCCTTGAAGTTTAGGGATCAAGCCTGGCTTGCTTTACATGGAAGGCTCTATGTGAGAGGGAACTTGAAGCATCGCCCTGTGGATGATCGGCATTGTCCTAAAGCGGAGTGTGTTGGTAAAGTAGAGTCTATGGACCACTTTTTTCTGCAGTGTCCCTTTAACATAGAGGTGTATAAAAGAGTGGGGAGGGCTCTAGGCATACCCTTTTTCTATCGCATGAGTTATGCGGAGTGGGTGTACAGGGCATTCCCGACTCACTGGGATTTTGATTTCAATACACTGTTTTAATTTAGTATAGTTGTTCGTTACTTCACATGGAATGCACGGTGCCAGATTACCCTGCGGAAGAAAGTCCTCTCTGTCGAGGTGGTGGTGCACGATATTCTGGGTGAGGTTGGGAAAATTTGGGGTCTTCAGAAGGGCAGGGAGCCTCGGGCAGTCTGGATAAGGGCGTGGAGGAATATCAGACATGCCTTTGGTGATCTGTCCATCTCTGGGTGAGGATCTCTTTTCTTTTTCTGTTTCTTTCACTCCCTTAGTTTTTATTGGTTAGTATCTTCTTTTTGAAGAAGGGCTGCATGCATAATGGGTACGGGTTTGTTTCTTGACCTCGCAGGTTTGTCTGGTGTAGTGGTGGGAGTCGTAGTAAGTTTTATAGTAAGTTTTTGCTGTAAAGTCTTTTTTTGTTTGAGAGCAGATTTGCTATATTTATTTTCATTTATGTAAATATGTATATATTTATGTATATTTTATATATAGTGATTTTATGCTTATTGATTGCAAGACTTTTAATAAAGAAAAATTGGGAAGAATGTCCCTTACATTGGTGATCAGTGAGAAGAATGCTCCTTACATTGGTGATCAGTGGGAACAATGTTCCTTACATTGGTGATCAGTGGGAAGAATGTTCCTTACATTGGTGATCAGTGGGAAGAATGCTCCTTACATTGGTGATCAGTGGGATGAATGTTCCTTACATTGGTGATCAGTGGGAACAATGTTCCTTACATTGGTGATCAGTGGGAAGAATGTTCCTTACATTGGTGATCAGTGAGAAGAATGTTCCTTACATTGGTGATCAGTGAGGAGAATGTTCCTTACATTGGTGATCAGTGAGAAGAATGTTCCTTACATTGGTGATCAGTGAGAAGAATGTTCCTTACATTGGAGATCAGTGGGAAGAATGTTCCTTACATTGGTGATCAGTGGGAAGAATGTTCCTTACATTGGTGATCAGTGAGAAGAATGTTCCTTACATTGGTGATCAGTGAGAAGAATGTTCCTTACATTGGTGATCAGTGGGAAGAATGTTCCTCACATTGGTGGTCAGTGAGAAGAATGTTCCTTACATTGGTGGTCAGTGAGAAGAATGTTCCTTACATTGGTGATCAGTGAGAAGAATGTTCCTCACATTGGTGATCAGTGAGAATAATGTTCCTTACATTGGTGGTCAGTGAGAATAATGTTCCGTACATTGGTGATCAGTGGGAAGAATGTTCCTCATATTAGCGGTCAGTGGAAGAAGAATGTTCCTTACATTGGTGGTCAGTGGAAGAAGAATGTTCCTTACATTGGTGATCAGTGGAAGAAGAATGTTCCTTACATTGGTGGTCAGTGAGAAGAATGTTCCTCACATTGGTGATCAGTGAGAAGAATGTTCCTCACATTGGTGATCAGTGAGAATAATGTTCCTCACATTGGTGATCAGTGAGAATAATGTTCCGTACATTAGCGGTCAGTGGGAAGAATGTTCCTCACATTGGTGATCAGTGAGAAGAATGTTCCTCACATTGGTGATCAGTGGGAAGAATGTCCCTTACATTGGTGATCAGTGGAAAGAATGTTCCTTACATTGGTGATCAGTGAGAAGAATGTTTCTTACATTGGTGATCAGTGGGAAGAATGCCCCTTACATTGGTGATCAGTGGAAAGAATGTTCCTTACATTGGTGATCAGTGAGAAGAATGTTCCTTACATTGGTGATCAGTGGGAAGAATGTTCCTTACATTGGTGGTCAGTGGGAAGAATGTTCCTTACATTGGTGATCAGTGGGAAGAATGTTCCTTACATTGGTGATCAGTGAGAAGAATGTTCCTTACATTGGTGATCAGTGGGAAGAATGTTCCTTACATTGGTGGTCAGTGAGAAGAATGTTCCTTACATTGGTGATCAGTGGAAAGAATGTTCCTTACATTGGTGATCAGTGAGAAGAATGTTCCTTACATTGGTGATCAGTGGGAAGAATGTTCCTTACATTGGTGGTCAGTGAGAAGAATGTTCCTTACATTGGTGATCAGTGGGAAGAATGTTCCTCATATTAGCGGTCAGCAGTGTTGCCAACCCACCAGAATAAAATTCACTGACACAACACACAAATTTTACTGGCAAAACCCAATTTTTACTGGCACTTTCAAAACTTCACAAAATTACATATTTTAATGCAAATTATTGTATTTATGCTACGAACAAATAAAACAATATAATATAGAGGAGATTTCAAGCTCAAAAATAAAATAATATTTATTAAATAGTAAGAGCGGGTTAATATAACCCATCTTTTTGTCACCTGCAGTGGGTATAGATTCAGAATCACTCCCCCTTAAACAAATGAAATGAAGACCGATGCAGTTTTAGCCAGCTGCATTTACTTAGTGCAACGTAAACGTACAAGTGAAAAGAGAAAAGAGAAAAAAATCCCACTTACTTAAGCATCCATCCTTGCAGAGGAGTGGGAAAACCCATGTAAGAGGGGATGTTGGTACTGGTGTTTTCCCACTGACAGCCAATGTAAGAGGGTAATGTGAAATTTTACATTGGCTGTCAGTGGGAAAATCCCAGCAACATTCCCCCTCTGACAGCCAATGTAAGGGTGATGGTGGTACTGGGGTTTTCCCATGGACAGCCAATGTTAGAGGGTAATGTGAAATGTTACATTGGCTGTCAGTGGGAAACCCCAGTACCCCAATTACCCCTCTTACATTGGCTGTCAATGGGGGACAAACCCAGTTACATCCACCTGGTTATCAGCAGGACCAGTACCCTACCTAGTACCAATATGTAATCAAGTTCTCCTTTGGTGATAGAAAAAAATAGTACAAAATAGAGAATCACTCTCCAACTGTCACAAACAGCAATAACAAATAGTCTTTTCAACATAACAGGCAAAATAGAAATGTTTTGTACTTCAACCTTGCAGCAGTGGACAATGGAACAGGTGTCCCCATGTGAAGGATTGGCTCCCCCCTCCAGTTCCACTGACAACTGCCATTTTGTCAATATGTAATTTTTGTCCCTTTTAACACTTTCCTAACACTGAGAAACAGCTTCCAAAAACCTGAAGCAAAATTCCCATTTTGTTAAAGACACATTTAGCAGCTTGTGTAGACAAGGTTATCCCCCATCATTTTCATAACAGTAATCCATGTGCTTAAATTTAAATGTAACAGAATCTTCCTGTCTAAAAATGTGTTGTACAGCTACAATTACATGTTACACCAGAAAAGAATCACATTTCTGCAGTTATTCCTCTTCTTCCACCAGCACCACCAGATTATCTTTGTCCTTGCCAGCAGCAGAAGACACACACAGTGGCTTACGTTTACGGTCTGATAAAGTTTGAACCTTGTGGTCATACATTGTAACGTCAACCTTTTCAATCATGTGCTGAGTAATCTTTCCTGGGCCACTCTTTACTGACAGCAGTCCTTCCAACATTGGAGTTGAAAGTTTATTCCTATGATCAGTTTTCATTAACTTTACAGAAGAGAACACACGTTCTACCTCAGCTGTCCCATGGGGAAGGGAAAGCATATTTTTTGCAAATTTAACCAGATGTGGGAAGTTAGGTACTTTATGATTGTCCGGATCGATAGTACAGCTTTGTCCTACCATGTGCCAAAAAGAATCATAAGTGTGAGTTTCAGGATCACTAAAATCTGTCACTTGGTATTCTATAAATTCAGTATGCAGAGGATCAAATTCAGATGGGGGAACAATTTGAGGAAAATGCTTGGCAAGTTCTAAAATGTCCCCAGAACTTGCACTACACCTGTTTGAAGGTTTTAGTAAAGCCAACAGCTGAATTATTCGGTTACCAATAGGCATTCGTTTTTTAATTGCAGTTACAGCTTTTGTGTAAAATGTCGTTACTTGCACCATGAACTGGTGAACAGCTGACAAATCATCTACTGTAGACAACTGTTCTTTTGTTTGGTATCCAATAAAAATGGCATCTGTCGATTTGAAGTTTGCACTATTAGTGTGGTCAAATCGAATCAGTGCATCATTGTGAATGGCAATTAACAGCTCTGGCTTGATAAAGTAGCCCATGAGACTTTTCAGCAGTTGGCAATACTTGAAGTACAAGTCAGGTAACATAGGTGAATTACTCTGGAAAATTTTATTGAACTGTGTGAAATTTGGCAAAACTGCTTGAAGAAACAAAAAGTAGCACTTTGTGATAGGATCCTGTAGCCTAATGCTTATTCTGTCAACAGTTACCAAGCGATCTGAATCATCACTTGACTGAAAATAACTTAAGAGGGCATCATATTGATTCAGAATGCGGTTGACACAATCAAGCATTGAAAGCCATCTGGTAGAACAAAGCTGTAGAATCTTTAGACAATCTGCATCTACAAATTCCTGAAATTCATGATACAACTGTAAACGTTTACAACTATGTGCAAAGTGGCCATGTATGTCTCTGCAAAGTTGCTCAATAGTTTTTGGTATGGCTTTACAGGCATCTGCAGCACACAAGGCAGCAACATGGCAGGTACAATGAATGTGAAAAATATAAGGTTGCTCTACTTTGAAGCGGGACAGTACAGAGTTTCTAGGACCAACCATTACACTTGCACCATCTGTACCAAGAGCCATTACATTTCTTAGGGGTATACCATCTTCTAGAAAAGCCTGTTTAATTTTCTCAAAAATAGCATCAGCAGTTGCTTCAGTAAGATCAAGGAGGCGGTAGAACTGGTATTTGGTTCTACCAGCTTCTTCATCGAAATAAATAACAACCATAGCTAATTTTTTGCTTGTTGATATGTCAGTAGTTTCATCAATCAGTAAGGAAAAGTGACAATATGTAAGTCTTTTGCACAACTCCTCTTTGAGACACTTGCCAATGACATTCTTAACCAACATGGAACCTTTAGTTCGCTTACAATTGATGGATTTTGCGATTTTGGAGTCTGGAAACCAGTCAGAGACATTAATGCTAAGATCATCTAACAGGCTTAATGGTAAATTTTTTTGTGCAATAAAATTTACCATTTCTAGCTCACTTTCAAAAGTCCTTTTCTTATGAGCCAAGAATACTGGATCTGGTAGTGTTTGCTTAGCAAAACTAACAATGCCAGCACTGGCTTGCCTAGCTGCAGCAATTGCTTTGTGTTTAGAACTTGTGCAATGACTGCGTACATCACGAACACCACCATATGCAATGCTGAAGACTTTTTTGCACCACGCACACTTTGCATTGTGTTTTGATTCAGCATCTGCTCTTAACCAGAATTTAAACTCAACATCTGTCAGCCAAGCAGCAACAAAAGAACAAAGCCTAGCTTTGTGAGGTTTTTTTGCACGAGGTTGTGATGGTGCCTCTTCCATCATGTCTAAAGCAGAACTGCACTGCAGAATACAGACAGCGCAACCGCAACACCACAACCTATGGCAAACTAAAGCCCAGAAATGTGTTGTATTACAAGGTGCAAACTTGCTTTCAACAAATCTTAAAAGAATGTGCCATGAACTAATAGAAAACTGCCTTGTGTGCTGCAGATTCCTGCCTCAGAAAAACCCAATAGCTATGAAAACTGATCACAGGAATTTATTAAAAGATTAACACCGAGAGGCATCACATGTGAAGTTCTGCAGGTGGATGTCTACAAAAAAACAAAAACAAAAAGAAATAATGTAGTCTATGTTGCCCATTTTCCTTGAAATGTGTGGTGCTAGTATAATACAAAAATACTTACAGTTTAGTAGATCGTTTTCTCTAATCTGGTGGTGGCGGCGGTGTTGGCTGTAGAGCCATACAGCTAGCTATCTTCTCACTCAATACGTTGATTTCTATGGGAGGAAAAAACATCAAAATCAAAATTGATCTGAGAGAACAAAAAAAAGCCAAGTCCAGGAAAATCTACCTATATAAAACAACAAACAGAAGGGAGGAAACATAAAATGAGAAAACAGCTAAGTGATTAAAAACCTCGACCAGAAATTAAATTGTGTACTTACCGTAATCAGTAGCTGTGGTATTTGCAGGCAGCCCTTTCCCCAGGGCAGTAAAACTTTGTCCAAGAAGACTGGAAGGAGCAGGCTGGTCCAAGAAGACTGGTAAAATCTACATACATAAAACAGGGAGGAAACCTAAAATGAGAACAGCTAAGTGATTAAACCCCCCCCCCTCACAAATAAAGTTGCATACTTACCGTAATCTGTAGCTGTGGTATTTGCAGGCAGCCCTTTCCCCAGGGAAGTAAAACTTTGTCCAAGAAGACTGGAAGGAGCAGGGCAGGCTGGTCCAAGGCGGCTGGAAGGAGCAGGCTGGAAGTAGCAGGCTGGTCCAAGAAGACTGTCACTGGAAGGAGCAGGCTGGTCCAAGAAGACTGTCACTGGAAGGAGCAGGCTGGTCCTAGAAGACTGTCACTGGAAGGAGCAGGCTGGTCCTAGAAGACTGTCACTGGAAGGAGCAGGCTGGTCCAAGAAGACTGTCACTGGAAGGAGCAGGCTGGTCCAAGAAGACTGTCACTGGAAGGAGCAGGCTGGTCCAAGAAGACTGGTAAAATCTACATACATAAAACAGGGAGGAAACCTAAAATGAGAACAGCTAAGTGATTAAATCCCCCCCCCCCCCCCCCCATACAAATAAAGTTGCATACTTACCGTAATCTGTAGCTGTGGTATTTGCAGGCAGCCCTTTCCCCAGGGAAGTAAAACTTTGTCCAAGAAGACTGGAAGGAGCAGGGCAGGCTGGTCCAAGACGGCTGGAAGGAGCAGGCTGGTCCAAGAAGACTGTCACTGGAAGGAGCAGGCTGGTCCAAGAAGACTGTCACTGGAAGGAGCAGGCTGGTCCAAGAAGACTGTCACTGGAAGGAGCAGGCTGGTCCAAGAAGACTGTCACTGGAAGGAGCAGGCTGGTCCAAGAAGACTGGTAAAATCTACATACATAAAACATGGAGGAAACCTAAAATGAGAACAGCTAAGTGATTAAACCCCCCCCCCCTCACAAATAAAGTTGCATACTTACCGTAATCTGTAGCTGTGGTATTTGCAGGCAGCCCTTTCCCCAGGGAAGTAAAACTATGTCCAAGAAGACTGGAAGGAGCAGGGAAGGCTGGTCCAAGGCGGCTGGAAGTAGCAGGCTGGAAGTAGCAGGCTGGTCCAAGAAGACTGTCACTGGAAGGAGCAGGCTGGTCCAAGAAGACTGGTAAAATCTACATACATAAAACAGGGAGGAAACCTAACATGAGAACAGCTAAGTGATTAAACCCCCCCCCCCTCACAAATAAAGTTGCATACTTACCGTAATCTGTAGCTGTGGTATTTGCAGGCAGCCCTTTCCCCAGGGAAGTAAAACTTTGTCCAAGAAGACTGGAAGGAGCAGGGCAGGCTGGTCCAAGGCGGCTGGAAGGAGCAGGCTGGAAGTAGCAGGCTGGTCCAAGGCAGCTGGATTGAGCAGGCTGGTCCAAGGCGGCTGCCGGCTGGATGGAGCGAGCAGGCAGGCTGGTCACAGTGGGGTCACTCACTGGGGTGGAGACTGGAGAGGAGGAAAATCTACATGAAACAGAAAGGCTGTCCCCAAAGCAAACCACAGAGAGACTGCTTCCTCCCCACATTCCCCAGCCCCCCCCCACAGGCCCACACACATTCCCCAGGCCAGTTTGCTCCCCCCAGGCCCCCACAGGCCCACAGTAACTGCCCCACACAAGGCACAAGCTCACACACACATTCCCCAGGGCCCACAGGCCCACAGCCCCACACACATTCCCCAGGCCAGTCTGTCTGTCTGACAGACGACCTCACCTCACCCTAGGGTAAATTCAATTAGTAACATAACATAAATAGTAGTAACATAAATAACACGTCACTCACCCACTGAGTGAGAGACACCGGGCACAGCGACGGCAGGGCTGGGTTGGTGTTGGTGATGAGGTCGGTCGGTCGGTGGCGGACTGGCGGTGCTGCTGCTGCTGGTCCGTCACTTGCTCGGGGCCGGGGGGTGGGCACTGGGCAGGCAGGCACTGCCCTGGGCGAGTGGTGGTGGTGGTGGTGGTGGTGCCCCCTAGGTCCGGTGTTGTTTCTGTGTGGTTCGTTCGGTCGGCTCGGTCCCCCCCGGCCGTGAAAAACGTGACACTCTCCCCCGGCCCGCCGCCGCTCAGGTCTCTCTCTCTCCCACCACGAGGCTCCTCTCAGTCAGCCCGCTCGCGTCCAGGCTCTTTATTGGCTTGGCGGCGGTGTGGCGCGAAAATGCGCCTAGATGATTGGCTGGCTGGCTGCACGTGGTGGTAGGTGGGGCAGGAGGCGGCGTCGGCGACTCGGCGAATCGATTCGCAACTTCCTCTCGTCCTCGGGGATTTCCGGCGGGCGGCGGCGCATGCGCAGTTCTCACCGGAGCGGATCAACGCCATTTTTACTGGCACTTTGCCCTTACCACGGACATTTACGGGCACCGTAAAAATACCTCTTTTTAACGGGCTGCCCGTAAATCTACGGGCGGTTGGCAACACTGGCGGTCAGTGGAAGAAGAATGTTGCTATATTTCTCTTTTAGCTCAGGTTATGACATATCTTTGTTGTAGTGGTCTGTAAAAATACAATAGTAAAATATAATACAAAAAAAAGATGATGCTTTGGTTACAATTCTCATTCGAGAAGCCGAATTGTCTATAATTATATACCGTATATACTCGAGTATAAGCCGAGTTTTTCAGCACATTTTTTTGTGCTGAAAGTGCCCCCCTCGGCTTATACTCGAGTCAAGCACTTTTCTGCAGCAAAAAAAAAAAATTTCCGACCCGACTTTGGGGCCCCGTATCTCGGGGCCACTTGGGTCTAGGAATCCCAAATTTGGTGTGCCAACCCAGTGGACCTAGCACTATAACATATCCATATATGGGGTTCCTAGCACTAAGTGGCCCCGAGATACAGGGCCCCAAAGTCGGTTCAGAAAATGTCATTCTCTGCTGCAGAAAAGTGCTTGAGATTTTCTGACCCGAATTTGGGGCCCCATATCTCGGGGACACTTGGTGCTAGGAACCCCAAATGTTGTATTCCAACCCAGTGGAATTAGCACTACAACATATCCAAAGATGGGGTTCCTAGCACTAAGTGACCCCGAGATACAGGGCCCCAAATCGGTCAACTGTGTCCATCTGCATGGGCACAATGAGGCTGCAAATGGGCATCGTTGACCCTCTTTTCCACTTACAGTAGCTGCGCATTTCTCACCCTAGGCTTATACTCGAGTCAATACGTTTTCCCAGTTGTTTGTGGTAAAATTAGGTGCCTCGGCTTATATTCGGGTCGGCCTATACTCGAGTATATACGGTATTTGGTTTTGTCCCCCTTATGTACTATGATGTCAGTTGGTGCCTCTTCCTCTAGATGGCGCTGTTGGCTTGCGCTGTTGGCCGCCAGTGGAGAAGTATTACATTTTCTTCCTCGGTGCGGCCGGGCGCAGAGCACGATTTACCAGTGTTATTGATTCTGTAAATAAAATATAAAAGATTGCCGCGGGCAGCCGCCACATCTGTGATTAAGGGGTTTATGGACGCCGCTGAAAATAAAGTATCGCCATAATTTAGCAACAAGGAGCGAAGGGCAGGGAGTAGATAAATCCCGCAAGGCTCGTGTCTCCGAGTGATTACTCATCTGTTCAATTCATGGCAGGGGCCAAAATAGATCGGAAAATTCTCCCAGACCTTTCTAAAGAAATATGTAGTCTGCCATTGCTAACATCTTGGAAAATGCTAATTTTCTGGCTGACATGCTGATCTTATGGCTTCACACAATTTAATTAGGTTTAATAATTCCAAACAGAATTCACACTTTTTTTAACAATATTGATTTCAGTGGTTTCAGTGCTCCCACAATTCTTTTATTCCTCTTCCACACGCATGGATGTATTATATGCTGTAAAATATAATTTCTACTGATTTTTTTTTTTTAACTGCAAGGTAGACATGTGCGCAATAGAAAAAATGTGTTTATTTTCATTTCGTTTCTTTCGTTTCTTTCGTTTCCGTTGATTCGTAACGATTCGTAAATTCGTAAGTCGTCGGTGTTCGTATTCGTAACGATTCGTATTTTCGTAAGAGTTATTTTTTCGTTGATTCGTTTTTCCGTTAGTTTCATTTTCGTTTATTCGAAATTCGGACGCATTCGTATTTTCGTAGATTTAGGTACATTCGTACTTTCGTAAGATTGATTTATTCGTACTTTCGTAACATTGTTTTCGTAGATTCGTAATCGGAGCATAATTCATAATGTTATGTAATGTGTATGCTATTATTAC
Source organism: Lithobates sylvaticus (assembly GCA_028564925.1). Lineage (NCBI taxonomy): Eukaryota > Metazoa > Chordata > Amphibia > Anura > Ranidae > Lithobates > Lithobates sylvaticus. Next base: position 620,137,042 of record CM053027.1, on the reverse strand, counting down.
ATTGTAAGAGACACGGAAAATTACGAAAAAAAAGTTACGAATGTACGAATTTTTTGTTCAATCCATTCGAAGCACATTAAGCAGCGCCATTGTAAGAGACACGGAAAATTACGAATCGCAAGAAAAAAAAAAAAGTTACGAATGTACGAATTTTTTCGTTCAATCCATTCGAAGTACGTTAAGCAGCGCCATTGTAAGAGACACAGAAAATTACGAATCGCAAAAAATAAATAAAAATTTACGAATGTTTTCGTTCAATCCATTCGAAGCACGTTAAGCAGCGCCATTGTAAGAGACACGGAAAATTACCAATTCAACAAAAAAAAAGTTACGAATGTACGAATTTTTTCGTTCATTTTGATTTTCGTTGTTCCTGTTTTTTGTTTTTCGGATTTTCTTCTTTCGTAGTTTCGCTGTTTCTAATTTGGTTATTTCGGATTGTCGTTGTTTTTCGTATTCGTTCGATTCGTTATTCGTTAAAAAATTTTAGCGAATCATTCGTTCATTCGTACGATAATGAATGAACGAATATAACGAATTTTAACGAAAAAACGAAAAAAAAAGAAACGAATTGCACATATCTACTGCAAAGTGCACTAAGGAGAAAGCTGGGCTAACCCATCTGACCAGAGGCGGAGCTTGAAGCTTGTGGGCCCCGATGCAAAAGTTGACCTGAACCCACCCCCACTACTTCCAACGTGCGTGCAGATACACCCACCGCACGCCAAGATATTCAAAGTGGCTTAAGAGGTTTGGGTTCTCAGAGTTCCTCTTTACATCAGAGGACAGGGATCACCCCTGGAGAATGGGAGGACCGGGATCACCCCTGGAGAATCGGAGGACCGGGATCACCCCTGGAGAATCGGAGGACCGGGATCACCCCTGGAGAATCGGAGGACCGGGATCACCCCTGGAGAATCGGAGGACCGGTATCACCCCTGGAGAATCGGAGGACAGGGATCACCGCTGGAGAATCGGAGGACCGGGATCACCGCTGGAGAATCGGAGGACCGGTATCACCCCTGGAGAATCGGAGGACAGGGATCACCGCTGGAGAATCGGAGGACCGGGATCACCGCTGGAGAATCGGAGGACAGGGATCACCCCTGGAGAATCGGAGGACAGGGATCACCCCTGGAGAATGGGAGGACCGGGATCACCCCTGGAGAATGGGAGGACCGGGATCACCCCTGGAGAATGGGAGGACCGGGATCACCCCTGGAGAATGGGAGGACAGGGATCACCCCTGGAGAATGGGAGGACAGGGATCACCCCTGGAGAATGGGAGGACAGGGATCACCCCTGGAGAATGGGAGGACAGGGATCACCCCTGGAGAATGGGAGGACAGGGATCACCCCTGGAGAATGGGAGGACAGGGATCACCGCTGGAGAATCGGAGGACAGGGATCACCGCTGGAGAATCGGAGGACCGGGATCACCCCTGGAGATTCGGAGGACAGGGATCACCCCTGGAGAATCGGAGGACAGGGATCACCCCTGGAGAATCGGAGGACCGGGATCACCGCTGGAGAATCGGAGGACCGGGATCACCCCTGGAGATTCGGAGGACAGGGATCACCCCTGGAGAATCGGAGGACAGGGATCACCCCTGGAGAATCGGAGGACAGGGATCACCCCTGGAGAATCGGAGGACAGGGATCACCCCTGGAGAATCGGAGGACAGGGATCACCCCTGGAGAATCGGAGGACCGGGATCACCCCTGGAGAATCGGAGGACCGGGATCACCCCTGGAGAATCGGAGGACCGGGATCACCCCTGAATCGGAGGACAGGGATCACCGCTGGAGAATCGGAGGACAGGGATCACCGCTGGAGAATCGGAGGACAGGGATCACCGCTGGAGAATCGGAGGACCGGGATCACCGCTGGAGAATCGGAGGACAGGGATCACCCCTGGAGAATCGGAGGACCGGGATCACCCCTGAAGAATCGGAGGACAGGGATCACCCCTGGAGAATCGGAGGACAGGGATCACCCCTGGAGAATGGGAGGACAGGGATCACCCCTGGAGAATGGGAGGACCGGGATCACCCCTGGAGAATGGGAGGACAGGGATCACCCCTGGAGAATCGGAGGACCGGGATCACCCCTGGAGAATCGGAGGACCGGGATCACCCCTGGAGAATCGGAGGACCGGGATCACCCCTGGAGAATCGGAGGACCGGGATCACCCCTGGAGAATCGGAGGACCGGTATCACCCCTGGAGAATCGGAGGACAGGGATCACCGCTGGAGAATCGGAGGACCGGGATCACCGCTGGAGAATCGGAGGACAGGGATCACCCCTGGAGAATCGGAGGACCGGGATCACCCCTGAAGAATCGGAGGACAGGGATCACCCCTGGAGAATCGGAGGACAGGGATCACCCCTGGAGAATGGGAGGACAGGGATCACCCCTGGAGAATGGGAGGACCGGGATCACCCCTGGAGAATGGGAGGACAGGGATCACCCCTGGAGAATCGGAGGACCGGGATCACCCCTGGAGAATCGGAGGACCGGGATCACCCCTGGAGAATCGGAGGACCGGGATCACCCCTGGAGAATCGGAGGACCGGTATCACCCCTGGAGAATCGGAGGACAGGGATCACCGCTGGAGAATCGGAGGACCGGGATCACCGCTGGAGAATCGGAGGACAGGGATCACCCCTGGAGAATCGGAGGACAGGGATCACCCCTGGAGAATGGGAGGACCGGGATCACCCCTGGAGAATGGGAGGACCGGGATCACCCCTGGAGAATGGGAGGACCGGGATCACCCCTGGAGAATGGGAGGACAGGGATCACCCCTGGAGAATGGGAGGACAGGGATCACCCCTGGAGAATGGGAGGACAGGGATCACCCCTGGAGAATGGGAGGACAGGGATCACCCCTGGAGAATGGGAGGACAGGGATCACCCCTGGAGAATGGGAGGACAGGGATCACCGCTGGAGAATCGGAGGACCGGGATCACCCCTGGAGATTCGGAGGACAGGGATCACCCCTGGAGAATCGGAGGACAGGGATCACCCCTGGAGAATCGGAGGACAGGGATCACCCCTGGAGAATCGGAGGACCGGGATCACCGCTGGAGAATCGGAGGACCGGGATCACCCCTGGAGATTCGGAGGACAGGGATCACCCCTGGAGAATCGGAGGACAGGGATCACCCCTGGAGAATCGGAGGACAGGGATCACCCCTGGAGAATCGGAGGACAGGGATCACCCCTGGAGAATCGGAGGACAGGGATCACCCCTGGAGAATCGGAGGACAGGGATCACCCCTGGAGAATCGGAGGACCGGGATCACCCCTGGAGAATCGGAGGACCGGGATCACCCCTGGAGAATCGGAGGACCGGGATCACCCCTGGAGAATCGGAGGACAGGGATCACCGCTGGAGAATCGGAGGACAGGGATCACCGCTGGAGAATCGGAGGACAGGGATCACCGCTGGAGAATCGGAGGACCGGGATCACCGCTGGAGAATCGGAGGACAGGGATCACCCCTGGAGAATCGGAGGACCGGGATCACCCCTGAAGAATCGGAGGACAGGGATCACCCCTGGAGAATGGGAGGACAGGGATCACCCCTGGAGAATGGGAGGACCGGGATCACCCCTGGAGAATGGGAGGACAGGGATCACCCCTGGAGAATCGGAGGACCGGGATCACCCCTGGAGAATCGGAGGACCGGGATCACCCCTGGAGAATCGGAGGACCGGGATCACCCCTGGAGAATCGGAGGACCGGGATCACCCCTGGAGAATCGGAGGACCGGTATCACCCCTGGAGAATCGGAGGACAGGGATCACCGCTGGAGAATCGGAGGACAGGGATCACCCCTGGAGAATCGGAGGACAGGGATCACCCCTGGAGAATGGGAGGACAGGGATCACCCCTGGAGAATGGGAGGACCGGGATCACCCCTGGAGAATGGGAGGACCGGGATCACCCCTGGAGAATGGGAGGACCGGGATCACCCCTGGAGAATGGGAGGACCGGGATCACCCCTGGAGAATGGGAGGACAGGGATCACCCCTGGAGAATGGGAGGACAGGGATCACCCCTGGAGAATGGGAGGACAGGGATCACCGCTGGAGAATCGGAGGACAGGGATCACCCCTGGAGAATGGGAGGACAGGGATCACCGCTGGAGAATCGGAGGACAGGGATCACCGCTGGAGAATCGGAGGACCGGGATCACCCCTGGAGATTCGGAGGACAGGGATCACCCCTGGAGAATCGGAGGACAGGGATCACCCCTGGAGAATCGGAGGACCGGGATCACCGCTGGAGAATCGGAGGACCGGGATCACCCCTGGAGATTCGGAGGACCGGGATCACCCCTGGAGATTCGGAGGACAGGGATCACCCCTGGAGAATCGGAGGACAGGGATCACCCCTGGAGAATCGGAGGACAGGGATCACCCCTGGAGAATCGGAGGACAGGGATCACCCCTGGAGAATCGGAGGACAGGGATCACCCCTGGAGAATCGGAGGACCGGGATCACCCCTGGAGAATCGGAGGACCGGGATCACCCCTGGAGAATCGGAGGACCGGGATCACCCCTGGAGAATCGGAGGACAGGGATCACCGCTGGAGAATCGGAGGACAGGGATCACCGCTGGAGAATCGGAGGACAGGGATCACCGCTGGAGAATCGGAGGACCGGGATCACCGCTGGAGAATCGGAGGACAGGGATCACCCCTGGAGAATCGGAGGACAGGGATCACCCCTGGAGAATCGGAGGACAGGGATCACCCCTGGAGAATCGGAGGACAGGGATCACCCCTGGAGAATGGGAGGACCGGGATCACCCCTGGAGAATGGGAGGACCGGGATCACCCCTGGAGAATGGGAGGACAGGGATCACCCCTGGAGAATGGGAGGACAGGGATCACCCCTGGAGAATGGGAGGACAGGGATCACCCCTGGAGAATGGGAGGACAGGGATCACCGCTGGAGAATGGGAGGACAGGGATCACCGCTGGAGAATCGGAGGACAGGGATCACCGCTGGAGAATCGGAGGACCGGGATCACCGCTGGAGAATCGGAGGACCGGGATCACCGCTGGAGAATCGGAGGACCGGGATCACCCCTGGAGAATCGGAGGACAGGGATCACCCCTGGAGAATCGGAGGACAGGGATCACCCCTGGAGAATCGGAGGACAGGGATGACCCCTGGAGAATCGGAGGACAGGGATCACCCCTGGAGAATCGGAGGACAGGGATCACCCCTGGAGAATCGGAGGACCGGGATCACCGCTGGAGAATCGGAGGACCGGGATCACCGCTGGAGAATCGGAGGACAGGGATCACCGCTGGAGAATCGGAGGACAGGGATCACCGCTGGAGAATCGGAGGACAGGGATCACCGCTGGAGAATCGGAGGACTCCTTTCCCATGCCAGCACTGTATACAGCTCCCCCACACTGAAATCACATTCCTTTACACACAGTCTGTCAGTCTTCACAGGGTGTATCTGGCTTTTATGTTGCCCTTCTTACCTGTGAAATTCTCTGGTCCGGAAAGGCAGTGTAGTTGCAGTAGGCAGATACACCCTGTGCACTAAGGAGAAAGCTGGGCTAACCCATCTAACCAGAGGCGTAGCTTGAAGCTTGTGGGCCCCGATGCAAAAGTTGACCTGAACCCACCCCCCACTACCTCCAACGTGCGTGCAGATACATCCACCACACGCCAAGATATTCAAAGTGGCTTAAGAGTTTTGGGTTCTCACCGTTTTGGGTTCCTCTTTACATCAGAGGACAGGGATCGCCGCTGGAGAATCGGAGGACAGGGATCGCCGCTGGAGAATCTGAGGACAGGGATCGCCGCTGGAGAATCTGAGGACCGGGATCACCCCTGGAGAATCTGAGGACCGGGATCACCCCTGGAGAATCTGAGGACAGGGATCACCCCTGGAGAATCTGAGGACAGGGATCACCCCTGGAGAATCTGAGGACAGGGATCACCCCTGGAGAATCCTGGAGAATCGGAGGACAGGGATCACCCCTGAAGAATCGGAGGACAGGGATCACCCCTGGAGAATCGGAGGACCGGGATCACCCCTGGAGAATCGGAGGACCGGGATCACCCCTGGAGAATCGGAGGACTCCTTTCCCATGCCAGCACTGTATACAGCTCCCCCACACTACACAGTGCTGAAATCACATTCCTTTACACACAGTCTGTCAGTCTTCACAGGGTGTATCTGGCTTTTATGTTGCCCTTCTGACCCGTGAAATTCTCTGGTCCGGAAAGGCAGTGTAGTTGCAGTGGGCAGATACACCCTGTGCAGATCGTGGCTCCTTGTAAAGGAATGTGATTTCAGCCCTGCGGAGGAGGAACAGTATAGAGTGCTGTAACGGCAAAGAAGCTCAGCAGCCGGGCATAGCATGCAGGGTGGAGGGGGTGGTCAGGGGGCTTTGGGGGGGGGGCAACTTAGATCTGAGAGGGCAGAGCCACGTGACACAAAATCTGGAGCCGGTAGCCCTTCAGGGGCCCCCTGAGGAGGTGTTAAGGGAATTGTTTTAGCAATTTCTGAAGGTTTCTCTGTCAGTATTGGCAGGTGTTGGGGGAAGGTCACCTCCCGGAGGTGTGTGCCTTATCCCCAGTTGTCAGCGAAGTGGGGTAAGTAGACATCCCTGGGTGGGGGGGGGGGTACAGAGAATCCCAGCTGGTGACTAGGAGACACTGAGCAGTGTCATACCTCACCAGTGACATCAGTCCCATCGTGGCTACAGGACGGCACTCTTCTCCTCTTGCCTCGCTGAGCTCGGTTACCGTTCCATGTTACCAGAACACAGCACAGACACTTCCCCATCCTGGGCTGTTCTCTCCTCGTGCTCCTCTCCTTTCAGGAAATGGCTCACAGCTTCTCCCCAGCCAATGGGAACATAGGGGTGTGGACTGTGGAAGGCAAAGTGGAAGCCCAGTACTGGAGCATTGCTGTGGGGCCCTAGGGCAGATCGGAGCTGGACTTTGTGGAGGATATGATAATATGACAGGGAGGCTGCAGGGGGCCCCTGGAGCTAGGGGTGGGGTTGCGATTGTGACTCCTGCAACCCCTTATGTTACACCCATGCATCTGACTGCAAAATACTGCATAATTGGCCACTAGAGGGCGCTGATGATCAAACTAAATAAGTGTTTACCTCCAGAGCCATCTAGTGGCCATATTATGGCATTCCATAATATTTATGCCATTACATAAATTGAGATGCCATTCTCAATAATGAAGAACATTCAATATAGAAATAAATATAGCATAGTAGGTAGAGGAATAGAGGTTTGGGAACCTGGTCCCCAGGGGAGGGCTGGCAGCCTTAGGCCTGGGGGGGAAGTCCAATCAAGTGGCCCATTGAACTACGGAATCAGCTCACCATCCATGCCCAGCTGTTTTTTCAATGCAGCCTCACCAGTGCCCCTCGATGCAGCTTGATCAGTGCCCATCAATGCCGCCTCATTAGTGCCAACTCATCAGTGCCCATCAATGCAGCCTCACCAGTGTCCGTAAATGCAGTCTCACCAGTGTCCATAAATGCAGTCTCACCAGTGCCTATACAATGCAGCCTGATCACTGGGGCAGGGTAAATGGGGTGTATTGGGTGTATGGGATGTGGGGGTCAGCTGGGGGTGTCAGGGTCTCTTACCTGGCAGCTCAGGTTGCACGCCACGGCCAGCGCAAGCCAGCACCCAGCCCCACAGCCCGAGCCAGTCACGGGCACCCTGCTTACAAGACTCTGGTCTCTGGGGGTTGTAGTTTTCTCTGCGCTGCTTGGGTGCTTGGGTGTGGACTACAACTCCCGGAATGCAACAGTGGCTGACCGCCGCAGCCATAAAAATAGCAGCGGGCAGCGGGCGCTGGACGTGTTCAACGTAAGTTAGGGCGGCCTGGGGGAAAATTGCCACTCTGCCCCCCAGCCCAGCCCTCCCCTGCTGGTCCCCAACCAAGGTTCACCAGGGGCAAGGAAGCAAAAGGACTATCACGGTACAGTGTGAACAAATTGTAAGTAGGACATAAAGACAGTCATATAAAATTACAAAAATGTATTGATACAAACTGCATAGCATTAAAACAAGGGTGTCTTGGTCATATATATATAGTACTTCGACAAGTTTCGAGGGGTGAACCGCTTCATCAGGGAATACATCTGTAAATAGACACAAGATCAGTTGACAATATTAGTCAGGTCAAAAAATATTTTACGAAAATGTACAGTTGAGTAAAGTAGGGGAAAGGGGGTATAGGGCTGCTTACCCAAGTCCCGGTGCAGTCTGGGCCCAAGGCCTACCCAGTGGAGCCTCCCGCAAAACAATAGTGTGTTTTTATTCTAGGAGAAAGAGAGCCCAAGTGAGGTGATGGACAAATTGAAAAAAGATGAAGTGAAAGATGAACAAAAAAACTGGTACAAGTCGTGGTGTAAATAAAAAATATGGTGAAAACACAACAAGAGCACAAGACGCAAAAGTCCCCCCAAAAAAACTAAATGCTGGGAAGAAAAAGGGAAAAGAAAGGGAAGGGGTAAAAAAACGGTATTACGTGACATTCTCAATAATGAAGAACATTCAATCTAGAGATAAATATAGCATAGTCGGTAGAGAAAATGCCACATTATGGCCACTAGATGGCAGTGATGATAAAGGTAAATAAGTGTTTACCTCCAGAGCCATCTAGTGGCCATAATATGGTATTACATGCTATTTTTGTGAATGATGAACAATCTGGAGAAAACAATAGCTTAGTAGCCTTTCATTTTGGCAGTATTCATGAAAAACTAATGTACATGCAGTTTTGGAGGACGAATCGCTCTGAGTTTTTTTTTTTTTTCTTTTTAAATTCACACTTTTATATGTCTGGTCTCCCCCTTAGCGTGTGGTCTTCATGGTTTTCCCCGCTCTCCGGGTCCATTAAATAACACAGAAATAGTTTTATTATAAGGGAGCTCTCATCATTTGTATCAAAATGTTAACAAGTCTAATTTTGTACCTCATGTGTGAAGTGTGATACCCCCCCCCCCCCATGGTTCTGTAATAATTTCTCTTCTTCCTAGAGCTTCTCTACCTTCCTGAAGTGTTATAATCCTAGCAAAGCCTACAGGAGGTAGAGGTAAGTGTGACTTCAATGTAGGCCATGACGTCAATGTGAATGTGTGTGTGCGTATATATATATATATATAATATATATATAATTTTATATGTGACACCGACACTTGACTAAGTGTGTGCTATACATATGTAAATTTAGTTTTCTCAGAACTGTAACGGAGTTCTGAGGGTTAATTGTACAAGTTTTGCTTTGGCATCAGTTTGGCTGGGCTGTACTGGAGTTCTGCCTGGTCACTTGGTGCAGTGAGGCACCTGTGACAGGCTGAGAACCAAGCCTGGTTGGACGTGTTAGGTACCAATCTTTGCCGGAGCCAATCATTGGGCGCGTCTGGCCCCGCTGTGTAGTCTGGGAAGGGGTATTTATGGTGCTGAAGTCACGTGATCAGGGTTCGGCTGCTGCTTTGATTCCTGGTTCTGGTTCGGGGCAGCCCCGTGAGGGGTCCTGGACCCAGGAGTGTCTGCCGTCCCCCAAAGCCTGGTCACCCTGACCAGCCCCAGAGGCCCTCATGGTCTGGGGTGGGGATCCGTCCGTTCCCGAGCCTCGGAACTGGCTAGTTCGAGGCCCAGTAACTGAAGGGGGATTCGGAGGTGTCCCGGTGTTCTCTCGGTAATGGAGGGACACGGCAACCTGTACAAGCGACCGGGGAGGACTCTTCGGAGGAGGGCCAAGAAGCTGGCTGCTCGGTAAGAGCCTGGGAGCTGAGTTGTATGGACACTAGAGAATCCACACTTCTCACAGTATCGCCAAGAAGGCTGAGAGATCCAGGTACTGTGAGAAAGTTTCCTACCCGTCACATCACCCCCCCCCCCCCCAGTGTCCTCTGCCCCCTGTCACATCACCCCCCCACAGTAGTGTCCTCTGCTTCCGTCACATCACCCCCCACAGTAGTGTCCTCTGCCCCCAGTCACATCACCCCCCACAGTAGTGTCCTCTGCCCCCAGTCACATCACCCCCCACAGTAGTGTCCTCTGCCCCCATCACATCACCTCCCACAGTAGTGTCCTCTGCTTCCGTCACATCACCCCCCCACAGTGGTGTCCTCTGCTTCCGTCACATCACCCCCCCACAGTGGTGTCCTCTGCCCCCAGTCACATCACCCCCCACAGTAGTGTCCTCTGCCCCCATCACATCACCTCCCACAGTAGTGTCCTCTGCCCCCAGTCTCATCACCCCCCACAGTAGTGTCCTCTGCCCCCATCACATCACCTCCCACAGTAGTGTCCTCGGCTTCCGTCACATCACCCCCCCACAGTAGTGTCCTCTGCCCCCAGTCACATCACCCCCCACAGTAGTGTCCTCTGCCCCCATCACATCACCTCCCACAGTAGTGTCCTCTGCCCCCAGTCACATCACCCCCCACAGTAGTGTCCTCTGCCCCCAGTCACATCACCCCCCACAGTAGTGTCCTCTGCCCCCATCACATCACCTCCCACAGTAGTGTCCTCTGCTTCCGTCACATCACCCCCCCACAGTGGTGTCCTCTGCCCCCAGTCACATCACCCCCCACAGTAGTGTCCTCTGCCCCCATCACATCACCTCCCACAGTAGTGTCCTCTGCCCCCATCACATCACCTCCCACAGTAGTGTCCTCGGCTTCCATCACATCACGCCCCACAGTAGTGTCCTCTGCCCCCAGTCACATCACCCCCCACAGTAGTGTCCTCTGCTCCCGTCACATCACCACCCCACAATAGTGTCCTCTGCTCCCGTCACATCACTCCCCCACAGTAGTGTCCTCTGCCCCGTCACATCACCCTCCCACAGTAGTGTCCTCTGCCCCATCACATCACCTCCCACAGTAGTGTCCTCTGCCCCCAGTCACATCACCCCCCACAGTAGTGTCCTCTGCCCCCATCACATCACCTCCCACAGTAGTGTCCTCTTCTTCCGTCACATCACCTCCCACAGTAGTGTCCTCTGCCCCCAGTCACATCACCCCCCACAGTAGTGTCCTCTGCCCCCATCACATCACCTCCCACAGTAGTGTCCTCTGCCCCCAGTCTCATCACCCCCCACAGTAGTGTCCTCTGCCCCCATCACATCACCTCCCACAGTAGTGTCCTCGGCTTCCGTCACATCACTCCCCACAGTAGTGTCCTCTGCCCCCAGTCACATCACCCCCCACAGTAGTGTCCTCTGCCCCCATCACATCACCTCCCACAGTAGTGTCCTCTGCCCCCAGTCACATCACCCCCCACAGTAGTGTCCTCTGCCCCCAGTCACATCACCCCCCACAGTAGTGTCCTCTGCCCCCATCACATCACCTCCCACAGTAGTGTCCTCTGCTTCCGTCACATCACCCCCCACAGTGGTGTCCTCTGCCCCCAGTCACATCACCCCCCACAGTAGTGTCCTCTGCTCCCTTCACATCACCCTCCCACAGTAGTGTCCTCTGCCCCCATCACATCACCTCCCACAGTAGTGTCCTCTGCCCCCATCACATCACCTCCCACAGTAGTGTCCTCTGCCCCGTCACATCACCCTCCCACAGTAGTGTCCTCTGCCCCCCGTCACATCACCTCCCACAGTAGTGTCCTCTGCCCCCCGTCACATCACCACCCCACAGTAGTGTCCTCTGCCCCCGTCACATCACTCCCCCACAGTAGTGTCCTCTGCCCCCCGTCACATCACTCCCCCACAGTAGTGTCCTCTGCCCCCCGTCACATCACCTCCCACAGTAGTGTCCTCTGCCCCCCGTCACATTACCTCCCACAGTAGTGTCCTCTGCCCCCATCACATCACCCTTCCACAATAGTGTCCTCTGCCCCCTGTCACATCACCACCCCACAGTAGTGTCCTCTGCCCCGTCACATCACTCCCCCACAGTAGTGTTCTCTGCCCCCCCTCACATCACCTCCCACAGTAGTGTCCTCTGCCCCCGTCACATCACCCTCCCACAGTAGTGTCCTCTGCCCCCGTCACATCACCCTCCCACAGTAGTGTCCTCTGCCCCCCGCCACATCACCACCCCACAGTAGTGTCCTCTGCCCCCGTCACATCACCCTCCCACAGTAGTGTCCTCTGCCCCCGTCACATCACCCTCCCACAGTAGTGTCCTCTGCCCCCGTCACATCACCCCCCCACAGTAGTGTCCTCTGCCCCCCGTCACATCACTCCCCCACAGTAGTGTCCTCTGCCCCCCGTCACATCACCCTCCCACAGTAGTGTCCTCTGCCCCCATCACATCACCTCCCACAGTAGTGTCCTCTGCTCCCGTCACATTACTCCCCCACAGTAGTGTCCTCTGCCCCCGTCACATCACCCTCCCACAGTAGTGTCCTCTGCCCCCGTCACATTACCTCCCACAGTAGTGTCCTCTGCCCCCCGTCACATCACCCCCCCCCACAGTAGTGTCCTCTGCCCCCCGTCACATCACCTCCACAGTAGTGTCCTCTGCCCCGTCACATCACTCCCCCATAGTAATGTCCTCTGCCCCAGTCACATCACCTCCCACAGTAGTGTCCTCTGCCCCCGTCACATCACCCTCCCACAGTAGTGTCCTCTGCCCCCGTCACATCACCCCCCCACAGTAGTGTCCTCTGCCCCCCGTCACATCACTCCCCCACAGTAGTGTCCTCTGCCCCCCGTCACATCACCCTCCCACAGTAGTGTCCTCTGCCCCCATCACATCACCTCCCACAGTAGTGTCCTCTGCTCCCGTCACATTACTCCCCCACAGTAGTGTCCTCTGCCCCCGTCACATCACCCTCCCACAGTAGTGTCCTCTGCCCCCGTCACATTACCTCCCACAGTAGTGTCCTCTGCCCCCCGTCACATCACCCCCCCCACAGTAGTGTCCTCTGCCCCCCGTCACATCACCTCCACAGTAGTGTCCTCTGCCCCCGTCACATCACCCTCCCACAGTAGTGTCCTCTACCCCCATCACATCATTCCCCCACAGTAGTGTCCTCTGCCCCGTCACATCACCTTCCACAGTAGTGTCCTCTGCCCCCATCACATCACCCTTCCACAGTAGTGTCCTCTATCCCCCGTCACATCACCCTTCCACAGTAGTGTCCTCTGCCCCCCGTCACATCACCACCCCACAGTAGTGTCCTCTACCCCTGTCACATCACCCTCCCACAGTAGTGTCCTCTGCCCCCGTCACATCACCCTCCCACAGTAGTGTCCTCTGCCCCCGTCACATCACCCCCCCACAATAGTGTCCTCTGATCCCGTCACATCACCCCCCTAGTAATGTCCTCTGCCCCCGTCACATCACCCTCCCACAGTAGTGTCCTCTGCCCCGTCACATCACCCTCCCACAGTAGTGTCCTCTGCCCCCATCACATCACCCTTGCACAGTAGTGTCCTCTGCCCCCCGTCACATCACCCTTCCACAGTAGTGTCCTCTGCCCCCCACCACATCACCCCCCGGTTTACTCCCAATTTAGGCTGCCTGTGGATTCTGCCAAGTCACCAAGTCATCCTGTCCAGACAGACTGGGGTTGATTTACTAAATAGACCGTGCACTTTGTAAAGTGCAGTTGCGCTCTGCAAGAGCAGTTGCGCCAGAGCTTAGTAAATGAGGTAACGCTTCATTTTGCAAAGAATACCCAATCACATTCAAGGAAAATTTTAAAAAAAACAGCTTTTTTTGCTTGCCAATGATTGGATGATGGAAGTCAGCAGAGCTTCCCCTCGTTTACTAAGCTCTGTAGAAACTGCCCTTGCAGAGTGCAACTGCACTTTACAAAGTGCACAGTCTATTTGCCTTTAGTAAATAAACCTCTCTGGGTCTAGGAGGTACACTGTATGTATTGCATATATCTGCATTTGAAATAGAACAGCTACACTCAGAGGATGCAAATGAGCAGATATCTCCCAGCCTTGTATTCATTGCTTCATAGCACAACAAACAACTCAGAGCAGGTACATTAATTAACAAAACTCTTTACAATGTGCCCTGAATTGACCGAGTTTCTCTCCTGCATTTACAGCGGGACCCCTGGTGACTCCTTTTGTGATGTTTGTTGCCCTGGGCCAAGCAGCGAACGGGCTGGTAAAGCGATGAAAAGGTGGAAGTTGAATTGACGGAGATAAAATTGTTTGCGTTGACTGGCTTCGCGTCCTCCTGAGCGCTCTCGGTGTTGGGATTTAGTCTGGTGTGCCAGAAAAAGTCCACACTAATTAAACACAAACAAAGGGGTAAAGTCTATTGTCTCCGGTGGGTACAAAGAAATTTCATTTTTTTAGAGCTCGCTGTTGTTTTCAGAATCATTTCAGGTCCGTAGAGTTAGTCCCGAGCATCATCAATAAAGCAGACGTATTCCAACTTGCTTCCAGATGGATGTGCCAATTTTGCCTAAAAATCCCCTACAATAAAAATTGGAAGTGAATACTTGAGAGGTGCACAAAGAACACAGAACTCAGGCTTGGTCTTTCACCCAGGAAGGCCACACTTGAGGATCCGTGAGAGTGCATATTGCAGGCCATGGCCCAGGCCACTCACCTTGCCACCCTACTTGCCACCCTACGTCCAATATTGAGCTAAGTATTGCCTGCAGAGGTTGCTAATTGTCTGTCAAGGGCTCCTCGAGACCTGACCTGCCCTCCTGTTCTCCAGAGAAGCCCGTAGCAAAAGACGCAGGAATAGGCGCAGGGCTGGCATGACAGGGTAGCAGGGCCAGCTTGCCATTCAAGGGTTAACTGGGTGTTTTGAGTTGGTCAGAGTAGAGGGGGTGGTCAGAATTGTATGCAGGGAAGGGCCAGTGTCCGGTGGTCAGTTGGGGGTCACCGGACGAAGAAACGGCTCCCACCCTCCCGCCCTGTTGTCCGTATTATATTTGGAGCGTTTGGCATTCATTGTTGTAAGTTATAGCGGTTGAGATCTTTGGAGGCCTTCTAAAATGAAGACCAGTATGGCATAGCGGGGAACCATCTTGGTATGGGATCCTCGGGGAGGTGCCAGTTAACCGAGGTTTAACTGGGCATTTTGGATATGGGTATCAGTGTTGGAAGTTGAAGAGTTGGTATTGTCCCCCGAGTCGGCGTGCTGCGACTGGGGACCTGGTGTGTCACGCTGATACGATATAAATTTGGGGTCTTTTCAGTGCCTTCAAAGATCTACAACATGGTTACGATTGATCTGAAGAAGTATTGTTTGTAAATAATATGTTTATGTTTTTTTGTTAATAAAATGGCCGGTACGACCAAGTTTACTCCAAAAGGGTGCCATCTGGTTATTTAAGATGGTAAACATAATAGTAGGGTATGTACAAAGGAATTAGGCCAGCTGGCATCTGTCTTGCAATAGTTATGTAATCAACCCATCTTGCCTCTTGTACCTCCCATTGCTGATCCTGGCTTGTGTTCCCAACTTCGCTGATTGCCTGCTGTCTTGGTGCCTTTGCTGCCAACCTTGGCCTGGACTTCCCTTCTGCTTTCTGAACTGGTACCTTACCTACCCGGGTGTAACTGACTCAAGCTGGTCCTAACTAAAATTCACATAAAGGGGGAAAAAAAGCAACAAGCTAGCAGTTGCTACACCTTCAAAATTTGTAAATAGGAACTAAAATAGGTCTCCCATGCCACACTTTCGAAAACTTGAACATCAACAAGCAAGGGGAGAATTCTTTCAAGCTGAGGATGATCACACTATATGGCGTAATCCCCACTGGGCGATGGATAAACCCTGAAACAACGCAAAAGAAAGAGAGCACCCGACTGAAGGGGTAATAAATCAAGATTAGGGGTATTTGTCTGCTTTGGTTTGGTGTACAATCCGATACCAGATCTGGGAGATTTGCCCTTTGAGATAAAGAAACCTATACACAGCAGGTTTCTCTCCGAGCAAATCTAATCTTTATTCTTGGGTGTCGATATAAGAGGGCTTTTCAGAAAGTACCGCCCTTTAACAGATTATCCAATCATATACAGAGACGCACAAGTACAGTCTGACGCCCACAGTGAAACTAATTATTTCTAAAATATCACGTGCTTTACGAGAAATGAAACTCAATAAAAAGATTACAGTATTATGGAAAAACGAAACTAGAATAGCAGAACTTGAGCATACTTCACAAAATGGATGTTAGAGACACACAAAATGGAAGCTGACTATAATACAAAAGAAGTAGTTAAACTAAATATCCCTTCAATCCCCTCTTAGATCATATAAGATGATCTCTACATTCTATGTTGTGCTTTAATACTTCTTTGGGGCTGTGGCATAGATTGCCTGATGACTCTTCATGTATGTCATGTGAGATGGAACCTTATCAGGAGATCGAAGGTGCGCAATTATGTAAGTGCAACATTTAAAACAGAGGTAAAGAATCAGAGCAAGGATAAGTACCATAACAAGGACAATGTCTTTTAACCATAAAAATATACCTCCAAGCTCAAATCCTACATTGGCAAATGGGCTCCATGTTTTAGCAAAGTCCCTAGCTTCCTGCTGGAGCTGGCCTCTAGTGGATGTCCCCCTTTTATAATCCCCTACCATTCCCATGACAGATAACAAGGATACAAGGTAACACCATCCCTTAGCATGGAGGGGCACCCAGGGATAACACACTTTCCTACAACATACATGGATACTTTGTCCCAGTGCAAAAGGTCTCTTAGCGACAAACTCATGAGTGCACTTGTCCTGTGTTGCGATTTATAAATTAGTGTAATATTTCACCTACATTTTTAGAGAAAAAGAAAAAGTTATGCGAAGTACAGTTTAACCCTGGGTCAATTACTTGAAACAGTGAGCAGGCAGGGGCAGAGACTCCGGATTCGCACATGGAGATATTAAATATTGACCTGCTGCAGAAAGAGGGTTAGTCTGTGTCTCATTACCTAAATTAAAACACCAAACAGGGGAATGACTTCTACCTGCTATTGGAAAGGTAACAATGTTGTTTATGTACAGAGTGGATATGTTAGTCAAGAATACAGGAGGAGTCTCATTGAGAAAACATTTAAAGGTACAGCCAAAAGGGCAATTCGGGCAGGGCTAGGATGTAATATTATTATTATTATTATTATTATTATTATTATTATACAGGATTTATATAACCGTTTTCGCAGCGCTTAATATGCTACATATTTAACATTCTTCATACCCTGATTTTTAGCATAAGCATACTTAAATTTTAGCAAAAGCATCTTATCAGTAAAACTATCTCCAATCTCTCTCTTGGTTCTAGCTTGTGTCAATATAATGTTCTTGTGTGTGTGTGTGTTTTTGTTCCCACAGATACTTTTAATTGCACCCAAATCTTCAGGGTGGTAGATACAGTTAGCGGTGATCCAGGTGGGTAGGAACACTGTCAGAGAGATCAGGATTAGTGGGCAGAATGCCTTGTCAGAAGTCTGTGGTGAAGTAAGCGAGGTCATCTTCTCTGGCCGGACCTGCTTTCCCAGGAACTCCTTCATCTGCTTGGACTTCTGCTTGAGGGCCTCCTGTATCCAAGATCTCCTTCTTGCTCTTGGGGCTTTGGGCAACCTTTTTCACTCTGTTGGCATGGATCCAGGACTGGCAATTTTCCACTAGGATGGCTGTTCTGGTCACTGCAACCACTGTGGTAGGAGGTCCAAAGGATACTCTTGCTTCTTATTTCTGTTCAGCTGATGGACCACCACGGTGTCTCCCAATTTGAAGGGGTGAGTAGTTTCCTGTGAAGAAAAAGAAAAAGGTGCGAGCAACATTTCTCTCAACTGTTTACAATGTTTCAACCAATTACCTTACATATTCTTCCTGTAATAAGTCTAAATCTCCCTTTTCTATCATTAAATGTGCTCTGGCCCATGGGGTGGGGAAAGGTCGACCCATCAAGACATCAAAAGGTGAATACACTGCTGTCTTGGAAGGGTCATTCTTATTTCTGCCAGGACTGCTGGGAGGACCTTCTTCCAGTTGGCAAAGGTTCCTCCTGTGGCCTTTCTTATTTTGTCTTTTTATTTTTATTGTTCTGTTTATTCTTTCTACTATCCCTGAGCTTTGAGGGTGTTAGGGAATGTGAAACTTCCGTTCTATCTTGCGAGTTTTTACCCAGTCCTGGCAGACCATTGATACAAATGTAGGTCCATTGTCTGTCTGA
Source organism: Lithobates sylvaticus (assembly GCA_028564925.1). Classification (NCBI taxonomy): domain Eukaryota; kingdom Metazoa; phylum Chordata; class Amphibia; order Anura; family Ranidae; genus Lithobates; species Lithobates sylvaticus. The sequence continues at coordinate 620,118,888 of CM053027.1, read as the reverse complement.
GTTTATAAGAAGTGGGCATCCCCATCGAGGAATGATTTCCTGAACGAGGATCCTCACTACTGTTTGTGCATCTTCTTTTGTGGTTACAAAAAGTTCAACTCAACTTGAGAACTTGTCCACAATTTCCAAAAAATATTCCTGTCTTTTGCCTAGTTTGGGCATGTGTGTGAAGTCAATCTGCAAATGTGTAAAAGGAATTGTTGGATATATCAGGTGTTCATGTTCGGCCTTGTGTGGGTTGTTCCTGATACATGTGATGCATCTTGCTACATAAAATTGGCAAGGAAAGTTCTGTAATGTAAAAGTCTTTCTCCAATAGTTCACACGTGGCTTTCCAGCCTCTGTGACCTATTCCATGGAACTGGGAAATAAAAATGATGCATAAAAAGTGATGCACTAGCTACTGGTATACATGGCTTCCCCTCTTTGCAGAGAAGTCCAGTCTTTGGATCTTTCTGCACACCTATTTTGTCCCAACCTCTGAGATCAGCTTCATTTGCCATACCTGCAAATCTGAAAGAACCTGATCAAAAAACAAAAAAACAAAAAGAAAACAACAATTCTGGTACTAGCATGGGCATTTGGATCTGTGCATTTTGTGAAGTAGCAGCTTGTTTAGCAGCTAATCAGCCAGAGCATTTCCCTTGGCTATCTGTTTGTTGGCCTGTGTATGCTCTGCAGTGTTGTGGAAGATACATCAGACCTGAGTGATGTGTCTTGGTGAATGAGGTTTATGCACTCATGTTGTGGCACAACCTCATTCTGCTCTCCTTTTAATCCTAAAAGGGCATTTGTATTGGTGCTGGTCCTGAAGTGGGAGAAGCATATTTGATGTGCAATTTTTGATTGGACATCAAGATCAACTCATAGCCGCTCAACCTTTTGAGCAGACATGTGCTGCGTATGTACATTTTTCATACATTGTGGGTGGTGTTAAGTGTAGTGTCGTGCCCCAGAGTGAAAGAAGTGGCCATCTCAAAACCATCATCGAATAGGATGCCTCTGAGACACACAGGCATGCCTTGAACCTGCACCGGAACCATCTTTGAAAAAAAAATAATAGGGCGCAACTTGCCTCCATGCTCCTGAGCGAGGACACCTGACACGTCCTTACAATTTTCCCTTACAAACAAATGAAACATTTTTCCTGCAAACTAATTAAACATTTTTCCTAGTTAGGGAGGCCGAGCCCTGGAGCCATTACCATAGCATTTTTCAAATACACAAAAGCATTGCACATTTCATTTGACCATTTTATACAATCTGGCATGTGTAAACCTGTGGCTTGTCTCAGGAGATTGTAGTAGGAACAGTCAGGTACTCATTGGCGGCAGTAACCAATCATAATTACCAAGAAAGGTGAACATGTCTTTCTTAGCAAGTTGGCGGGGCAGACCCACACGAGCCATAGATCTTCTGTGATTGACTTTCCTTTCTCCTTTTGAGAGTACAAAACCAAAATATTCAACCTTTTCTGACACCATTGCAATTTTTCTTTAACACTTTGTGACCACTTTCAAAAATACATTTCAAAAGATCTCTCCCATCCTCCAGGGCGGCCACCCGAGTAGAACTGCAGACGAGGAATTCATCCACATACTGCAGCAGGGATGAACAATGTCCTGGTATCCAAGCTCTGAGAGTAGTTTGGAATAGGCTACAAGGGAGTCTATATATAGCCCTGGGGCATTCTGCACCATGTTAGTTGGCGGTTTTAAAAAAAACATAAAGCAAAGATTGGTTGTGCCTCCTCATCCACAGGGACGGAAATAAAAATGCGTTCAATAAATCAATCAGGCACTTTTGGGGCAATCGGTACCACTAGGCTATTGATGGCTCTTGTACAAACCTATAGTCACAATTGCCTTCTTTACTTTCTTACCTTCTCTTTTGTTAATATAGAACAAGGTAATTTCCCTTTAAGATCCCTTTTATAAAAAGAAATCTTCTTTCTTTCTTTTTTTTTTTTCAAACTCAAACTCATTCTGCTTTTCTCTGTGTCCTTGTGTCTGTGCTGCTCCTATCTGGTTTATGGAATGTAAGGGGGAGGAAGCGGGCTTCTGATAAAGGCATGGAGAAAGTTAATTTAACCTCTAAATTCACCATCCCATGGCTCTGCTAACCTATCTTGGGCAGCTTTTGGGCTAGGATGCCATAGGGAGCCCCGGGCCAGCCAGAGATCTCCCACAGCATCTTATTTATAGACAAGCTTCATACATTATTATTTACAACCAAACAAAATTTTTTTTTCTTTTTTATTTCTTTCAAATTATTTATTTTTTTATTTTTGGCAGAGTGCCAACAGGTTCAAACAGTACTTGCAAGTTCTGTACTGCCAATGCCGCAAACAATTCTTCACAATATCTATTAGCTTAGTGAGATATAAGTACTTGAACCATGTTGGCAAAAAGCCAAACATCCCAATCTTCACTTTCCCTGCATAGCAGCAAAATGAATCATTACCTTTAAGAAAATATTACTAACACTGCTATTTTTCTGTTAACTTTCTAGTCAAAACATTCATACATAAATCATTAAGAATAAACATCAATACATCACCGGATACTGTAGCACTACTCTGTGTTTCGATCGGGAACTTCCATCAATCACAAAAGAACCCGGAATTCATAGGAAGGCACGTCTGTCGCTCTTAAATCTAAGTCCTATGATAACACGGAGCAGTGGAAGGCGTTGTCTTACCTTACAAACGCTGACAAATTCCACACAGACATTTTACAAGTTAGCTTATCATCTACGCAAAGATAAGAAAGCAAAGAGATCGTTTTTTTTCCAGCAAACCATAGCAGACTTTTTGTTTTGTTTTGTAATTACAGTACTGTATTATCATTAATATACGGACTTCTCAAAAGTCCTGGAACCTACCCAAGGTTCTCTGACTGTTCATCCCGAACAGACGGCTGCCGCAGACTTATAATGAGGACTACACAGAATCCTCCCTGTTCACACTGAACAGATGCTTTCTTCTAAAGCATTTTGCTATTACTCAGAATAGCTCTTATCTAATGGGCTTCCTAAAGCCCATCCAGCCCCCCCAGGGCTGGCGCTGTTGTCTCAACAGCGCTTGACTTTCTTCAAAGTCTAAAAACTATTTCTACATAAATCACAGGTCCCGTTAAAGGAACGATTTCTAAATAGAGGTCAAGGTGAGAGAAGATATATATCAAGTCTACTCACCCGCGACATATAGTAATCGATACCGGAATGAGCCCCCAAACTGAAGGGGTAATAAATCAAGATTAGGGGTATTTGTCTGCTTTGGTTTGGTGTACAATCCGATACCAGATCTGGGAGATTTGCCCTTTGAGATAAAGAAACATATACACAGCAGGTTTCTCTCCGAGCAAATCTAATCTTTATTCTTGGGTGTCGATATAAGAGGGCTTTTCAGAAAGTACCGCCCTTTAACAGATTATCCAATCATATACAGAGACGCACAAGTACAGTCTGACGCCCACAGTGAAACTAATTATTTCTAAAATATCACGTGCTTTACGAGAAATGAAACTCAATAAAAAGATTACAGTATTATGGAAAAACGAAACTAGAATAGCAGAACTTGAGCATACTTCACAAAATGGATGTTAGAGACACACAAAATGGAAGCTGACTATAATACAAAAGAAGTAGTTAAACTAAATATCCCTTCACCGACCACCCCAGTGTGATCCAATTTATTAATTCCAATGAAAAAACTTTAAACGAATGCACTCGCATGGTTTCAGATCAACCGGTTCAATACTAGGCCCTTTCACCCCCTTCCTGCCCAGGCCAACTTTCATAAATCCAGTCGCATGAGCAGAAATGTCAGGGCAGTGCCTAACTGTCGAATGGGTATTACAATAAAGCCATTCTAGAGAATACAGTTTAATTTATCGCGTTTCATACTTCAGTAATCCGCGTCGCCCTTTGTCGGCGCTAAGAACATTATACGTGTTCATCTGACGTCTCAGTGGCAGTTCGGACCACGAGGGCTGCCAGTATAAGACAACAAATTTCCTTGTAATTAAATTATTGTCACATAATGGTTACAGAGGACATCGGCCGCGCTGAAAGAGGCTTACACGCGCAGTTCCCTTTTTAAGCGGCGCAGCAGAATCCTCCTAATTAAATTTTTCTTGGTACGAGGATTCCGATTTATTCAGTCAACTGTTTACTTATCTCCTCCCTGCCAGTAATGGCATTACTGACGAAACGGCTTACAAATTGCGGAGTCTTGAAGGGAATGATAGTCGGTGGCGGCTCAGACTTGGCCGCTCTCCAGGGTGCTGAAGAAACGTCGTCCTTCTTCAACCTGCAATTTCCTCTCAGCGGCGGAAGGTGTTTCTTATAGGGAATGGAGCCTCTGTCTGGGTGCAGGAACCTGGCTACTTATTAGAGAAAGCTGGATATTTCGGCACGTGGAGTAAGGTGTCATTAACCACCTGATTACCGGGCACTTAAACCCCCCCTCGTGACCAGACCAATTTTCAGCTTTCGGCGCTGACGCACTTTGAATGACAATTCCGCGGTCATACAACTATGTACCCAAATGAAATTTTTTTCATTTTTTCCCCACAAATAGAGCTTTCTTTTGGTGGTATTTAATCACAGCTGAGGTTTTTATTTTGTGCTAAACAAACAAAAAAAGATGGAAAATTAAAAAAAAAAAAAAAATCATGTTTAATAGTTTGTTATAAAATTTTGCAAATAGGTAATTTTTCTGCTTCATTGATATGCACTGATAGGCTGCACTGATAGGCTGCACTGGTGGGCACTGATAGGCTGCACTGGTGGGGACAGATAAGTCGATACAGATGGGTGGCACGGATGGGTGGCACCGATGGGCACTGATAGATGGCACTGATAGGTGGCACTGATAGATGGCACTGATGGGCACTGATAGGTGGCACTGGGCACTGGTAGGGGACACTGATGAGCACTGGTAGGGGACACTGATGAGCACTGGTAGGTGACACTGAGCACTGGTAGGTGACACTGATGTGCAGCACTGTAAAGGCACATTGTGGGCACTGGCACTGTGGGCACTGACAGGTGGAGCTAGTGGGCACTGGTAGGCGGCACTGTTATTAGGGCAAAGGTGGGCACCATGGACCCTGGGCACATTGCAGTGAGAGGGACTGATGTCCCTCTCACTGCCGCCGGTGATCGGCTTTTTTTTTTCTCCTCGCGCTGTCAGCGCGAGGAGGAAAAAAAGCCGATTACCGGCTCTGTTATTATCACATGATCAGCTGTCATTGGCTGACAGCTGATCACGTGGTAAGTGGTCGGGATCGACCCCTTACTCGGATCTGTGATCCAGCGAGTCTCACAGATTTGCTGATCACAGAGCGCGGCGCGCACGCCCTTCAGGGGGCGCGCAGGCAGCTCGTGGCCGGGACGACGTCAATAGACGTCGTCCCGGCATCTTAGATCCGTGCTGTAGCCGTCATTTGGCTATAGCGTGGATCTCAGGCATTCACTGGAAGTTCTAGCGTAGGGAACAGACTCACTTGACTGTGATGTAAACAGCTGTTAGGAAATTACAGAACAAATAGCATTTAGGGATGTTCAGGAGGACTTTAGACCAGTGGTTCTCAACCTCAGTCCTCAAGTACCCCAAACAAGGCCATGCTTGCAGGTTTTCCTTTATCCTGCACAGGTGCTTTACCAATGGCTTGGTATTTTGGACAGCTATTTTATCTAAGAGAAACTCCGAAAAACTTGGCCTGTTGGGGGTACTTGAGGACTGAGGTTGAGAACCTCTGCTATAGACCAAGCCATGGAAGAAGGTCCTCTTTGTGACAATATCCTTTTCAATCTGTTCAAGTAAACATTATCAGAACGTAAATACACAGAGTTGTCTGATTTATTACTTTAAGGTGGTACAAGGATGTCGGAACCCAGAGTGTCAGATGGGTTGGAATGTTCACCAGGTCACAATGTACCCCATACTCATTCATATAGGGTGGGGGGGACAGGATCTGGGGGGGGCCCTTGTTAAAGGAGGCTTCCAGATTCTGATAAGATTCACACAGATTTCCGCACCTGGGGACAAGGTGCTTTGGGGTGAAAGGGCGCAGGGCCAAAATATGGTCCCCATGGCTTGCTTACTTGCTGGTCCTGGATGAATGCCTCTAATTCAGGGATCCTCAAACTATGGCCCTCCAGCTGTTGCAGAACTACACATCCCATGAGGCTTTGTAAAACTCTGACATTCACAGACATGACTAGGCATGATGGGAATTGTAGTTCCTGAACAACTGGAGGGCCGTAGTTTGAAGACCCCCCTGATCTAATTATTTGAATAAGTTGATGAAGGGATCCATTTCCTTTCTTTTTTCACCTTTTCACTCTTCTTATCTCTTTCCTTGTTTCCATGATTCCTGTCAGCCTTGGCTCCATGTCCAGTTACCCTTTTCTCTTTTTTTCCTTTTTTATTTAAGCAAGTGATGTTTATATTTGGGGGTCCGGAGTCCCTCCTGCAGGACCGTAATAAGGCTTGGAGTATTACCTTGTGAACAATTGTGTTTGCTGCCACTGTGGACGATTGGAGAACTACCTCCACCATTACACGCAAGTGACACTGTTTATACGCTGTTTGAAAGAAATTTAAATGTATTTAAATGTACGCAGAATACTGTAGGGGATTTTAATGGGATATGCTTTTAAAGAATTTAATAAATGGTATTACACTATGTATGCTACTTTTTCCATTTTTTTATGATATACCTTTGAGAGCTGAGTATCTCTGAAACCCTGATGGTATTTAAAACCCTGGTGGTACCTAAGCTGAGGAAGTGATCTGATTGGCATTGATTCTGGATGTTTGACGTTCCCTGTGCAGTAGATACCGAGATGATGCTATATATCTTAAGGCCTGTTTAATTTATTCTTCTGGTGAGTTTAACCCCCTGAGGGGAGCGTGCCTCACGTGGTGGAATGTTTTGAAGGGATTAAAGAGGTGCTTGGATAGACATCTGGAATACCTGCCCACTTGAAAAGTCACCCATTATTTGAACTGTGCACTCTAACTCTGAGATACACTTAAAGGACTACCTCCGCTACAATATTTCTTCACTTTATCTTATGACCTGTGGACTTTATCACAGAAAGAACTAATTTTCTTCTTTTTATGTCATTGCTTTAGCGCTGTTTTAGTATTGTATTTTACAGGAACCACTGTTTTATATTTTACTATTTTCTTTATATTTACCTGATTTTAAACAGCTGCTTTTTTAATTTTAATTTTATATAATTGTATAAATACATCCACCTATTTATATAATTTATCTGTTGACTCAATCGGTCAATCTGTTTCACTGTAGATACACATCCAGCGCTGAGTAGTGTGTACACTTAGGCCACCCGTTACACACTTCTTTGCTTAGATAGATAGATAGATAGACAGACATTGGATGGGAGGGGGCGAATGATAGATAGATAGATAGATAGATAGATAGACAGATAGACATTGGATGGGAGGGGGAGAATGATAGATAGATAGATAGATAGATAGACAGACAGACAGACAGACAGACAGACAGACAGACAGACAGACAGACATTGGATGGGAGGGGGAGAATGATAGATAGACAGACAGACAGACAGACAGACAGACAGACAGACAGACAGACAGACAGACATTGGATGGGAGGGGGAGAATGATAGATAGACAGACAGACAGACAGACAGACAGACAGACAGACATTGGATGGGAGGGGGAGAATGATAGATAGACAGACAGACATTGGATGGGAGGGGGAGAATGATAGATAGACAGACAGACATTGGATGGGAGGGGGAGAATGATAGATAGACAGACAGACATTGGATGGGAGGGGGAGAATGATAGATAGACAGACAGACATTGGATGGGAGGGGGAGAATGATAGATAGACAGACAGACATTGGATGGGAGGGGGAGAATGATAGATAGACAGACAGACATTGGATGGGAGGGGGAGAATGATAGACAGACAGACATTGGATGGGAGGGGGAGAATGATAGACAGACAGACATTGGATGGGAGGGGGAGAATGATAGATAGACAGACAGACATTGGATGGGAGGGGGAGAATGATAGATAGACAGACAGACATTGGATGGGAGGGGGAGAATGATAGATAGACAGACAGACATTGGATGGGAGGGGGAGAATGATAGATAGACAGACAGACATTGGATGGGAGGGGGAGAATGATAGATAGACAGACAGACATTGGATGGGAGGGGGAGAATGATAGATAGACGGACAGATAGACAGACATTGGATGGGAGGGGGAGAATGATAGATAGACAGACAGACATTGGATGGGAGGGGGAGAATGATAGATAGACGGACAGATAGACAGACATTGGATGGGAGGGGGAGAATGATAGATAGACAGACAGACATTGGATGGGAGGGGGAGAATGATAGATAGACGGACAGATAGACAGACATTGGATGGGAGGGGGAGAATGATAGATAGACAGACAGACATTGGATGGGAGGGGGAGAATGATAGATAGACGGACAGATAGACAGACATTGGATGGGAGGGGGAGAATGATAGATAGATAGACAGACATTGGATGGGAGGGGGAGAATGATAGATAGACGGACAGATAGACAGACATTGGATGGGAGGGGGAGAATGATAGATAGACGGACAGATAGACAGACATTGGATGGGAGGGGGAGAATGATAGATAGACGGACAGATAGACAGACATTGGATGGGAGGGGGAGAATGATAGATAGACGGACAGATAGACAGACATTGGATGGGAGGGGGAGAATGATAGATAGACGGACAGATAGACAGACATTGGATGGGAGGGGGAGAATGATAGATAGACGGACAGATAGACAGACATTGGATGGGAGGGGGAGAATGATAGATAGACGGACAGATAGACAGACATTGGATGGGAGGGGGAGAATGATAGATAGACGGACAGATAGACAGACATTGGATGGGAGGGGGAGAATGATAGATAGACGGACAGATAGACAGACATTGGATGGGAGGGGGAGAATGATAGATAGACGGACAGATAGACAGACATTGGATGGGAGGGGGAGAATGATAGATAGACGGACAGATAGACAGACATTGGATGGGAGGGGGAGAATGATAGATAGACGGACAGATAGACAGACATTGGATGGGAGGGGGAGAATGATAGATAGACGGACAGATAGACAGACATTGGATGGGAGGGGGAGAATGATAGATAGACGGACAGATAGACAGACATTGGATGGGAGGGGGAGAATGATAGATAGACGGACAGATAGACAGACATTGGATGGGAGGGGGAGAATGATAGATAGACGGACAGATAGACAGACATTGGATGGGAGGGGGAGAATGATAGATAGACGGACAGATAGACAGACATTGGATGGGAGGGGGAGAATGATAGATAGACGGACAGATAGACAGACATTGGATGGGAGGGGGAGAATGATAGATAGACGGACAGATAGACAGACATTGGATGGGAGGGGGAGAATGATAGATAGACGGACAGACAGACAGACAGACATTGGATGGGAGGGGGAGAATGATAGATAGACGGACAGATAGACAGACATTGGATGGGAGGGGGAGAATGATAGATAGACGGACAGATAGACAGACATTGGATGGGAGGGGGAGAATGATAGATAGACGGACAGATAGACAGACATTGGATGGGAGGGGGAGAATGATAGATAGACGGACAGATAGACAGACATTGGATGGGAGGGGGAGAATGATAGATAGACGGACAGATAGACAGACATTGGATGGGAGGGGGAGAATGATAGATAGACGGACAGATAGACAGACATTGGATGGGAGGGGGAGAATGATAGATAGACGGACAGATAGACAGACATTGGATGGGAGGGGGAGAATGATAGATAGACGGACAGATAGACAGACATTGGATGGGAGGGGGAGAATGATAGATAGACGGACAGATAGACAGACATTGGATGGGAGGGGGAGAATGATAGATAGACGGACAGATAGACAGACATTGGATGGGAGGGGGAGAATGATAGATAGACAGATAGACAGACAGAGACAGACAGACATTGGATGGGAGGGGGAGAATGATAGATAGACGGACAGACAGACAGACATTGGATGGGAGGGGGAGAATGATAGATAGACAGACAGACAGACAGACATTGGATGGGAGGGGGAGAATGATAGATAGACGGACAGACAGACAGACAGACATTGGATGGGAGGGGGAGAATGATAGATAGACGGACAGACAGACAGACAGACATTGGATGGGAGGGGGAGAATGATAGATAGACGGACAGACAGACAGACAGACATTGGATGGGAGGGGGAGAATGATAGATAGACGGACAGACAGACAGACAGACATTGGATGGGAGGGGGAGAATGATAGATAGACGGACAGACAGACAGACAGACATTGGATGGGAGGGGGAGAATGATAGATAGACGGACAGACAGACAGACAGACATTGGATGGGAGGGGGAGAATGATAGATAGACGGACAGACAGACAGACAGACATTGGATGGGAGGGGGAGAATGATAGATAGACGGACAGACAGACAGACAGACATTGGATGGGAGGGGGAGAATGATAGATAGACGGACAGACAGACAGACAGACATTGGATGGGAGGGGGAGAATGATAGATAGACGGACAGACAGACAGACAGACATTGGATGGGAGGGGGAGAATGATAGATAGACGGACAGACAGACAGACAGACATTGGATGGGAGGGGGAGAATGATAGATAGATAGATAGACAGACATTGGATGGGAGGGGGAGAATGATAGATAGATAGATAGATAGACAGACATTGGATGGGAGGGGGAGAATGATAGATAGATAGATAGATAGACAGACATTGGATGGGAGGGGGAGAATGATAGATAGATAGATAGATAGATAGATAGATAGATAGATAGATAGATAGATAGATAGATAGATAGATAGATAGATAGATAGACAGATAGACAGACATTGGATGGGAGGGGGAGAATGATAGATAGATAGATAGATAGATAGATAGATAGATAGATAGATAGATAGATAGACAGACATTGGATGGGAGGGGGAGAATGATAGATAGACGGACAGATAGACAGACATTGGATGGGAGGGGGAGAATGATAGATAGACGGACAGATAGACAGACATTGGATGGGAGGGGGAGAATGATAGATAGACGGACAGATAGACAGACATTGGATGGGAGGGGGAGAATGATAGATAGACGGACAGATAGACAGACATTGGATGGGAGGGGGAGAATGATAGATAGACGGACAGACAGACAGACATTGGATGGGAGGGGGAGAATGATAGATAGACGGACAGACAGACAGACAGACATTGGATGGGAGGGGGAGAATGATAGATAGACGGACAGACAGACAGACAGACATTGGATGGGAGGGGGAGAATGATAGATAGACGGACAGACAGACAGACAGACATTGGATGGGAGGGGGAGAATGATAGATAGATAGATAGACAGACATTGGATGGGAGGGGGAGAATGATAGATAGATAGATAGATAGATAGATAGATAGATAGATAGATAGATAGATAGATGGACAGATAGACAGACATTGGATGGGAGGGGGAGAATGATAGATAGATAGATAGATGGACAGATAGACAGACATTGGATGGGAGGGGGAGAATGATAGATAGATAGATAGATAGATAGATAGATAGATAGATAGACAGACATTGGATGGGAGGGGGAGAATGATAGATAGATAGATAGATAGAAAGACATTGGATGGGAGGGGGAGAATGATAGATAGATAGATAGATAGATAGATAGACAGATAGACAGACATTGGATGGGAGGGGGAGAATGATAGATAGATAGATAGATAGATAGATAGATAGATAGATAGATAGACAGACATTGGATGGGAGGGGGAGAATGATAGATAGATAGATAGATAGATAGATAGATAGATATAGACAGACATTGGGTGGAAGGGGGAGAATGAGAGATAGATGGATGGATAAATATACAGACAGATAAATAGATAGATAGATTAATAGACATTGGGTGGGAGGGGGAGAATGAGAGATAGATAGAGAGATATTCAGACAGGTAGACAGATGGATAAAGAGAGAGAGATATATATATATATATATATATATATACAGGCAGACATTGGATGGGAGGGGGAGAATGAGAGATAGATAGACAGACATCGGATGGGAGGGGAAGAATGATAGATAGACAGATAGATAGATAGATAGATAGACAGACATTGGGTGGGAGGGGGGAATGAGAGATAGATAGATGGATAAATATACAGACAGATAATAAATAGATAGATAGATTAATAGACATTGGGTGGGAGGGGGAGAATGAGAGATAGAAAGAGAGATATACAGACAGTCAGACAGGTAGACAGATGGAAAAAGATATATATATATATATATATATATATATATATATATATATATATATATATATATACAGGCAGACATTGGATGGGAGGGGGAGAATGATTGATAGATAGATGGATACATATACAGACAGATAGATGGATAAATATATAGATAGATAGACAGACATCGGATGGGAGAGGGAGAATGAGAGATAAATAGATAGATAGATAGACAGAGACAGACAGACAGACATTGGGTGGGAGGGGAGAATGAGAGAGAGATAGATAGACAGACAGACAGACAGATAGACATTGGATGGAAGGGGGAGAATGAGAGATAGATAGATAGATAGATAGATAGATAGATAGATAGATAGATAGATAGATAGATAGATAGATAGATAGATAGATAGATCGATAGATCGATAGATAGATAGATGGAGACATACAGATAGATAGACAGATATACAAACATTGGGTGGGAGGGGGAGAATGAGAGAGAGATAGATTGATTGATTAATAGACATTGGGTGGGAGGGGGAGAATGAAAGATAGATAGAGAGATATACAGACAGACAGATAGACAGATGGATAAAGAGAGAGAGATATATATACAGGCAGACATTGGATGGGAGGGGGAGAATGATTGATAGATAGATAGATAGATATACAGACAGATAAATAGACAGACATTGGATGGGAGGGGGAGAATGAGAGATAGACAGATAAATAGACAGACAGACATTGGGTGGGAGAGGGAGAATGAGAGAGTCTGTACAGTGATCTTGTTGTTTTTACTTTTCTTAAAATATCGAAACAGAAAAAAATAGATGCAAATAAGATAGAAGTGAGGCATGCATATACAGAGGACAAATATAAAGAAAATAAGGAAAGAAATAATAAATAAGAAGGAAGGAGTAAAGAAAGGTAAAAATGGAAGGCATCGAGAGAAGAAGGAAGTAGAAATAAGAAGTTATAAACAGCAGGAGGAAGGAAGGATAGAGGAAGGATGGAAGAAGAAAGGGAAGGGTAGGAAAAAGAGAAACAAAGGGAGGGCGGGAAAGCAAAAAATAAAATAAAACAAATGAAGAAAATAGGATACAAGAAAAAAAAAAAAGGATGTGAAGAAAAAAACAAAAATTAAGTTAAGGAAGGAAGAAAGAGCAACAATGGAAAAAAGATAAAGGATGGAAGCAGCAACAATGGAAGAAAATAAAGAAGGAAATACAAAAGAAAAAGCAAGGAAGGAAGGCATGATGCAAGATCGGAGGGAGGGAGAGAAAGGGGAAAGAATGTAAGTAAAAATTGGAAGGGAGAAGAAAGAAGGAGGAAGAATGGAAATACGGGAGCAGAGGGAAGGGAGGAAGGAAGAAGGAGGGAAGGATGGAAATACGGGAAGAAGAAAGGAGAGAAGTATGGAAGATAGGAAGAGAGGGAAGGAGGAAGGGTGGGAAGAGAGGGAGAGAAGGAAGAAAAGAAAGGCTGAAGGCATGAAAAGAGAGGGAGTGAGGGAAGAAGAAAGGGGAGGAAAGGTAAAGCAAGAAAGAGTAGGGACTGGGAGCAAAAATGAAAAGAAGGAGGGGGGAGAGTGGGGGGAAGGGAAAACAAGGACAAAAAGAGAGGGAGCGTGAGACGTGACCGACCACCAGGTTTTCTTGGACATCTGAATTATTTTCCATCTGAATTCATCTCAGCAAAAGTTGCATTTAGCGCACGTGAAGGTGCTTACCCATGCCAGCAATCGGAATGTCCTCCTCATACAGCCTATCGATCATCACGCCCTCACTCAGAGCTCAGCTCATCCGGGGCCAGGAAGCAGATGTATACCGATCTGTAGGGACATGGGTGGTAGGCCAAATGGGAGCTGGGGAAATGCAGAATACCAAGGTGAAGAGAAAGAAAGAGAAGAATGAGGTTAAAGAAAGGAAGAAAGAAAAAGAGAATGCAAGAAAGGTAGAAGTGGACCGCACATGGGGCCTCATACGACCGCGAGTCCTGGGATTATCTCGGGGATCGCGACTGGGATTCCCTGTGACTCCGGATCTCTACCATTCTTTACACATAGTGGTACTCCAGATCATAGCTGGGAGACTATTATTAAACCCCATTAGTATTAAGAATCATATCGCACACGTTACGTTCTGTTATTGTGATAGATGATGGATATGTATCATGGCCATACCTTCCATCTCTCTGTATTGTGATGTTGACGATCTGAAAAATTGACTCCATTCTGTCAATGTGTCTGTTTATTCTAGACTTTGTTCTTCTTTTAATAAAAATATTGAAATATAAGAAAGGTAGAAGTGGTGGATGCAAAAACAGAGGACAAAAATAAAGAAAATAAGGAAAGAAATAAATAAGAAGGAAGGAGTAAAGAAGGGTAAATAAAAGGTAAAAAAAAAAAAACAGAAGGGAGAGAGAGAAGAAGGAAGTAGAAATAAGAAGTCAAAAACAGCAGGAGGAAGGAAGAATGAAAGAAGAAAGGGAAGGGTGGGAAAAAGAGAAACAAAGGGAAGGCAGGAAAGGAAAAAAAAAATGAAGACAATATGATAGCACTGACCCCCGAAGGAGCTGCTGGTTTGATTTTGGGCTTACCATTACCTCACCTGCTTGCATCTCCGTCTTGAAGGTCTCGTGGAAGATGGCCCAAAGAATCTTGAAACTGACCCTGAATCCTCTTTTGGGTTATTTATTTAGAATAAAGACAAAGTCTCTCAATAAATGGTAGAGGGTTAGGGGTGAGTTTGGGCACTTGATAATTGCGGGGTGGAGGTATTAGAAGAATCCAGAGGATAGACCCGTTCCACAGACTGGATCCAGCAACCCCCGGATAGGCCCCTCTCACTTGGCCTAGCAGCCGGTGAGATGCTCGGTAAAGTCTCTGCCACAGACATATTAATTACACTTGAGCATTACTGAGGGGTTTTGATGAATTTAAAGGACTGCCATACGGTACCAGTCTCTCTCAGCCGGTCCATCGATACCGCATGAATGTTGATCCAGGTTGCGTCCTCTAACCGAGTTTACAGGCTTCTCCAAAGATACCAGCCTTGCGCTCGGTCCTCCCTTGGAAAAAGTCCTCCCCTAGATCCTCCAGTTTCTGGGCCTCCCTTACAGGCGAGACAGCACCGGACCATCCCTGGATCGATAGGCCCCCGAAACTACTCCGGGCCCATCCCCTCAGTTGCGTAGCCTCGGGCCAGGAGGGCCCTGAGGCTGGGCAGCGGGCTTTAACCACTTCAGCCCCGGACCAATTGGCAGCCAAAGGACCAGGCCCCTTTTTGCGATTCGGCACTGCGTCGCTTTAACTGACAATTGCGCGGTCGTGCTACGTGGCTCCCAAACAAAATTGGCGACCTTTTTTTCCCACAAATAGAGCTTTCTTTTGATGGTATTTGATCGCCCCTGCGGTTTTTTTTTTTTGCGCTATAAACAAAAATAGAGCGACAATTTGGAAAAAAAATGCAATATTTTTTGCTTTTTGCTATAATAAATATCCCCAAAAAATATATAAAAAAACTTTTTTTTTTCCTCAGTTTAGGCCGATACGTATTCTTCTACATATTTTTGGTAAAAAAAAATCGCAATTAGCGATTATTGATTGGTTTGCGCAGAAGTTATAGCGTTTACAAAATAGGGGATAGTTTTATAGCATTTTTATTAATATTTTTTTTTTACTAGTAATGGCGGCGATCAGCGATTTTTATTGTGACTGCGACATTATGGCGGACACATCGGACATTTTTTACACATTTTTGGGACCATTGTCATTTATACAGCAATCAATGCTATTTAAATGCATTGATTCCTGTATAAATGACACATGCAGTGAAAGAGTTAAACACTAGGGGGAGGGGTTATGGGCTGTGACGTGTGTGTGTTTTTTTACATTAGGGGGCGGGGCTGACGTCTGACGTTATTGATCGGCTTTCCTGATGACCGGGAACAGCCGATCAATGACAGGCAGAGTAGGAAGCGCGGGGAGAGGTTTGTTTACACAGACCTCTCCTCGTTCTTCAGCTCTGTGACCCGATCGCGGGACACCAGCGGCGATCGAGTCCGCTGGTCCCGCGGCCGGGGTCACGGAGCTCCCGACTGGGTCGCAAGCGCCACCCACGGCCAGGCAATTAAAGGGCCACGTACCGGTACGTAATTTTTCCTGGCCGTGCCATTCTGCTGACGTATATATGCAGTGGGCGGTCGGGAAGCGGTTAAGCACCGTTTAGGGAAAAGCCTAACAGGCCAAACCCAAAGAACCAAAAAAAACACCCCAAAAAAATGGCGTTGGTACCTTAAATACCACCTCCCAGAATTCACAGCGGGAGAAACACTCCCACTGGGCTGGTTTTCGAAACAGTAAGTGGCATTCAATACATCCAGCTGAACTGCGCTTCTACACTTACCGGCGGTGACAGCGACACATACGGTCAAGGAGAAACCAGTGCAACCCAGCTGAGCTGGTACAGAAACCAGAATTTTTGAATAATTATCCTGAAGCCCAACTGTGGCTTCAGGCAACTTAATTTTGAAAAAAACAATAGCGCCTGCTCGTCAGGAGCCAGCGCTACACAAGAAAAAAAAAAAAGATGTGAAGAAAGAAATAAAGATGTGAAGAAAGAAAGAAAGATGTGAAGAAAGAAAGAAAGAAAGAAAGATGTGAAGAAAGAAAGATGTAAAGAAAGAAAGAAAGATGTGAAGAAAGAAAGAAAGATGTGAAGAAAGATGTGAAGAAAGAAAGAAAGATGTGAAGAAAGAAAGAAGTGAAGAAAGAAAGAAAGAAAGATGTGAAGAAAGAAAGAAGTGAAGAAAGAAAGAAAGAAAGAAAGATGTGAAGAAAGAAAGATGTGAAGAAAGAAAGATGTGAAGAAAGAAAGAAAGATGTGAAGAAAGAAAGAAAGATGTGAAGAAAGAAAGAAAGATGTGAAGAAAGAAAGAAAGAAAGAGAAAGAAAGAAAGAAAGATGTGAAGAAAGAAAGAAAGAAAGAAAGATGTGAAGACAGAAAGAAAGATGTGAAGAAAGAAAGAAAGATGTGAAGAAAGAAAGAAAGATGTGAAGAAAGAAAGATGTGAAGAAAGAAAGATGTGAAGAAAGAAAGAAAGAAAGAAAGATGTGAAGAAAGAAAGAAAGATGTGAAGAAAGAAAGAAAGAAAGAAAGAAAGAGAAAGAAAGAGAAAGATGTGAAGAAAGATGTGAAGAAAGAAAGAAAGATGTGAAGAAAGATGTGAAGAAAGAAAGAAAGATGTGAAGAAAGAAAGATGTGAAGAAAGAAAGAAAGAAAGATGTGAAGAAAGAAAGAAAGATGTGAAGAAAGAAAGAAAGAAAGATGTGAAGAAAGAAAGAAAGATGTGAAGAAAGAAAGAAAGAAAAGATGTGAAGAAAGAAAGAAAGAAAGATGTGAAGACAGAAAGAAAGATGTGAAGAAAGAAAGAAAGATGTGAAGAAAGAAAGAAAGAAAGAAAGATGTGAAGAAAGAAAGAGAAAGAAAGATGTAATGAAAGAAAGAAAGATGTGAAGAAAGAAAGAAAGAAAGATGTGAAGAAAGAAAGATGTGAAGAAAGAAAGAAAGAAATAAAGAAAGAAAGATGTGAAGAAAGAAAGAGAATTGGAGAATAGGAAGGGAGGGAATAAGGAAGGAAAGAGAAAGAAAGGAAAGACGAGAAGGGAAGAAGGAGGGAAGGATGAAGGCATGAGAAGAGAGGGAGTGAGGGAAGAAGAAGAAGAAAATGGAGGAAAGGGAAGGGAAGAAAAAAGTAGGACTGGGAGCAGAGATGAAAAGAAAGGGGGAAGGGGAAAAAAAGGACAAAGAACGTTCTCTTGAGACTTGACCGACCAGGTTTTCGTGGGCTGAGGTACACAGCTCTATGGAAAGAAGGGACCAGTCCAAGTTTGTGTGACTATTGTAATTCAGCCACGGTGTCCAAACCTTGAGAAACTTGGCATGAGTTCTGTACGGCGGAGAGTTTCCCGTGTACCATGGTGCCCACGGGTCTCTGCTTCATTTCAGCAAAATGAGTTGTTGGCTGCTTCCAAGACCTAGCTACTGTTTGCTGGACAACCAAAAACACAAATCCTGCCAGCTTCCACTCATAATCTATTGCGGTCTAAAACAGGGCGGTGCACTAGAGCTTCCCATGTGTTTTGTGCAAGATTGATATTCAGAAGAGTTCAAAGCATACCTGTATCAAAAAACAGGAAGCTTTGCATTGCCCTAGACATGTGCACAACAAAAAAATTTGTTTTGTTTTCGTTTTGTTTTTTTTTCGTTTCTGAAAAAAATTAGTTTACTTTCGTTTCTTTTTTTCCGTTTCCGTTGATTCGTAACGATTCGTACATTCGTAAGTCGTCGGTGTTCGTATTCGTAACGATTCGTAAGAGTTATTTTTTCGTTGATTTGTTTTTTCGTTAGTTTAATTTTCGTTTATTCGTTTATTCGAAAATTCGGACGCATTCGTATTTATTCGTAACATTCGTAACATTCGTAGATTCGTAATCGGAGCATAATTCATAATTTTATGTAATGTGTATGCTATTATTACATTTTAATAATTTACGAATCGAAAAAAAAAGTTACGAATGTACGAATTTTTTTGTTCAATCCATTCAAAGCACGTTAAGCAGCGCCATTGTAAGGGACACGGAAAATTACCAATTCAACAAAAAAAAAGTTACGAATGTACGAATTTTTTCGTTCATTTTCGTTGTCCCTGTTTTCGTTTTTCGGATTTTCTTCATTCGTTGTTTCTAATTTGTTTTTTTCGGATTCGTTCGATTCGAACGATTCGAACGATTCGTTATTTGGATTCGAAAGATTCGTTATTCGGATTCGTTCGATTCGAACGATTCGTTCATTCGTACGAAAACGAACGAAAAAAAACGAAAAAAAAACAAAAAAAAAAAACGAATTGCACATGTCTACATTGCCCCAATATGTAAACTATATTTAAATGGCCTCATGTATTTACCATGATTTGGCTTTCATGAAATTCTGATCTGGCCCAGTAAGGTAAACAGGTTTTGTTTATCTGTGAGATGGAAATGTTGGGTTTTGCGCTTCCCGCGTTTACACAGCATTGATCATCAAACCCTTCAAACAGCTTCAAGCCCATCTGTTCACATTCTTCATTTTGGGATTTGTATATTAATTGAAATAATTTCTTAGCGAGTGATTAATGAGCTGGCAGAAGAGATTCAAAGAAACATCTGCAGTATTTTCCATCTGAATTCATCTCGGCAAAAGTTGCCACAGAGCGCGGGTGAGGGTGCTTTCCCACATGCCGGCAAATGGAATTTCCTCCTCATACGGCCCATCAACCAGCACCAAAGACAGCACTCCATCACTCAGAGCTCAGCTCATCCGGGGTCAGCTAGCAGATGGGTGCCGATCTGTAGGGACATGGATGGCAGGACAAGCGAGAGTTGGGGAAAAGAAGAATACTAAAAGTACTGGATATTACATATTTCACTTCAGGTAAGGAAGATGGGAAAGAAAATGAAGGAAGAAAGAAAGAAAGAGAGAAAAAAAAAAGAAGCGAAGCGCAAGAAATAGCAAAAGAAAGAAGCACAAACAAGAGAAATGTAGAAGGGAAGGAAAAGAAAGAGAAAGAAAGAAGGGAAGCACAAGAAAGGTAAGGTAAGAAGAGAAGCACAAGAAAGAGAGAGAAGGAAAGAAAGGAAGCACAAGAAAGAGAGAAAGGGAAAAAAGAGAAAGAAAGAAGGGAAGCGCAAGAAAGAGAGAAAGGGAAAAAATAGAAAGAAAGAAGGGAAGCAAAAGAGAGAGAAGGTAAGAAGGAAAGCACAAGAAAGAGAGAGAAGGAAAGAAGGGAAGCGCAAGAAAGAGAGAGAAGGAAAGAAGGGAAGCGCAAGAAAGAGAGAAAAGGAAAAAAAAAAGAGAAAGAAAGAAGGGAAGCGCAAGAAAGAGCAAAACAAAGAAAGAAGGGAAGAACAAAAAAATGGGAAATAAAGAAAGAAGGGAAAGAAAGCCAGAATGAAGAGAAGTGCAAGAAAAAGAAAGAAGGGAAGCGCAAGAAAGAGCGAAAGAAGGGAAGAGCAAAAAAGAGAGAAATAAATAAGGGAAGGGAAAGAAAGAGAAAAAGAAAGAAGGGAAGTGCAAGAAAAAGAAATGAAGAAAGAAGGGAAGGGAAAGAAAGATAGAAGGGAAGAGCAAGAGAAAGAAATTGCAAGAAGGAAAGGAAGAGAAAGATAAAAGAAATATGCAAGAAAGATAGAAGTGGGGGATTCATAAACAGAGGACAAAAAAAAGGAGAAAAAAGTAAATAAGGAGGAAGAAGCAAAGAGGAAATAAGACCCCTTTCACACTGGGGCTGCGTAAGCACTAAATCGCTGCTCGTTTTAGTGGTGCTTTAGCGCTGTTTTAACCCCAAAGAAGGGATTAAAAACTCCAGCTTTCAGCGCTTTGAAAGTGATTTTTAGGTGATTTGAAAGCGCTGCCCATTCATTCCAATGGGCAGGGTGTTTTGGGAGCACTAAATACAGCGCTCTCAAACCGCCCCAAAGATGCTGCTTGTAGGACTTTTCGGAACGTCCCGCAAGCGCACACCGCCCCAGTGTGAAAAGTCACACTTGAATGAATGGGAGGCGGTTTTCAGGCACTTAGCAGAGGCTATTTCCAGCGCTAGAGCGCCTGAAAACCGCCCCAGTGTGAAAGGGGTAAGGGTAAATAAAGATAGAAAGGAAGAAGGTGAAAAAAAATCTGGAAAAAAGAACAGGATAAGAAGAATGATAAAGGAGAAAAGCAGAAACAAAGGTAGAAAATGAAATAAAAGGAAGGAAAAAACAAAGGAAGGAATGATGCAAGGAAGGAGGGAGGGAGAGAAAAGGAAAGGAAGAAAGGGAAGTAAAAATGGAAAGACAGGGACAGAAGAACAAATGAAGGATGAAGAATGGAAAGACAGGAAAGGAGGGAAGAAGGAAGGAAAGAGAGGGGTCAGGGAGGGAAGAATTATGGGAAGAGAGGGGTCATGGAGGGAAGAAGGATGGGAAGAGAGGGGTCATGGAGGGAGAAAGGATGGATGGAGAGGGGTCATGAAGGGAAGAAAGATGGTAAGAGAGGGGTCATGGAGGGAAGAAGGATGGTAAGAGAGGGGTCATGGAGGAAAGAAGGATGGGAGGAGAGGAGTCATGGAGGGAAGAAGGATGGAAAGAGAGGGGTCAGGGAGGGATGAAGTATAGGAAGAGAGGGGTCATGGAGGAAAGAAGGATGGAAAGAGAGGGGTCAGGGAGGAAAGAAGGATGGGAGGAGAGGAGTCATGGAGGGAAGAAGGATGGAAAGAGAGGGGTCAGGGAGGGATGAAGTATAGGAAGAGAGGGGTCATGGAGGGAAGAAGGGAAGAGAGGGGTCATGGAGGGAAGAAAGATGGAAAGAGAGGGGTCAGGGAGGGAAGAAGGATGGAAAGAGAGGGGTCATGGAGGGAAGAAGTATGGAAAGAGAGGGGTCATGGAGGGAAGAAGGATGGAAAGAGAGGGGTCAGGGAGGGAAGAAGGATGGAAAGAGAGGGGTCATGGAGGGAAGAAGTATGGAAAGAGAGGGGTCATGGAGGGAAGAAGGATGGAAAGAGAGGGGTCAGGGAGGGAAGAAGGATGGAAAGAGAGGGGTCAGAGAGGGAAGAAGGATGGAAAGAGAGGGGTCATGGAGGGAAGAAGGATGGGAAGAGAAGGGTCATGGAGGGAAGAAGGATGGGAAGAGAAGGGTCATGGAGGGAAGAAGGATGGGAAGAGAGGGGTCAGGGAGGGAAGAAGGATGGAAAGAGAGGGGTCATGGAGGGAAGAAGGATGGAAAGAGAGGGGTCATGGAGGGAAGAAGGATGGAAAGAGAGGGGTCATGGAGGGAAGAAGGATGGAAAGAGAGGGGTCATGGAGGGGAGAAGGATGGGAAGAGAGGGGTCATGGAGGGAAGAAGTATGGGAAGAGAGGGGTCATGGAGGGAAGAAGGATGGAAAGAGAAAGGAAAAAGACACTAGCTGGAGATGATGTTTGCTGCTCACCCCTGGGGTGTAAAAACAAAAAAGAAAGGAGTCCCCCCAAGAGGAATTGGTGGGGTTTTTAGGCAGCCTTTAAGAAATGGGATGGGAAGAGAGGGGTCATGGAGGGAAGAAGGATGGGAAGAGAGGTGTCATGGAGGGAAGAAGGATGGGAAGAGAGGGGTCATGGAGGGAAGAAGGAAGGAAAGATAAGGGTCATGGAGGGAAGAAGGATGGAAAGAGAGGGGTCAGGGAGGGAAGAAGGATGGGAAGAGAGGGGTCATGGAGGGAAGAAGTATGGGAAGAGAGGGGTCATGAAGGGAAGAAGGATGGGAAGAGAGGGGTCATGGAGGGAAGAAGGATGGGAAGAGAGGGGTCATGGAGGGAAGAAGGATGGAAAGAGAGGGGTCAGGGAGGGAAGAAGGATGGGAAGAGAGGGGTCATGGAGGGAAGAAGGCAGGAAAGAGAGGGGTCAGGGAGGGAAGAAGGATGGGAAGAGAGGGGTCATGGAGGGAAGAAGGATGGAAAGAGAGGGGTCAGGGAGGGATGAAGGATGGGAAGAGAGGGGCCATGGAGGGAAGAAGGCAGGAAAGAGAGGGGTCATGGAGGGAAGAAGGATGGGAAGAGAGGGGTCATGGAGGGAAGAAGGATGGGAAGAGAGGGGTCATGGAGGGAAGAAGGATGGGAAGAGAGGTGTCATGGAGGGAAGAAGGATGGGAAGAGAGGGGTCATGGAGGGAAGAAGGAAGGAAAGATAAGGGTCATGGAGGGAAGAAGGATGGAAAGAGAGGGGTCAGGGAGGGAAGAAGGATGGGAAGAGAGGGGTCATGGAGGGAAGAAGGATGGAAAGAGAGGGGTCAGGGAGGGAAGAAGGATGGGAAGAGAGGGGTCATGGAGGGAAGAAGGATGGAAAGAGAGGGGTCAGGGAGGGTAGAAGGATGGGAAGAGAGGGGCCATGGAGGGAAGAAGGCAGGAAAGAGAGGGGTCAGGGAGGGAAGAAGGATGGGAAGAGAGGGGTTATGGAGGGAAGAAGGATGGAAAGAGAGGGGTCAGGGAGGGTAGAAGGATGGGAAGAGAGGGGCCATGGAGGGAAGAAGGCAGGAAAGAGAGGGGTCATGGAGGGAAGAAGGATGGGAAGAGAGGGGTCATGGAGGGAAGAAGGATGGGAAGAGAGGGGTCATGGAGGGAAGAAGGATGGGAAGAGAGGGGTCATGGAGGGAAGAAGGCATGAAAGAGAGGGGTCAGGGAGGGAAGAAGGATGGGAAGAGAGGGGTTATGGAGGGAAGAAGGATGGAAAGAGAGGGGTCAGGGAGGGAAGAAGGATGGGAAGAGAGGGGTTATGGAGGGAAGAAGGATGGAAAGAGAGGGGTCAGGGAGGGAAGAAGGATGGAAAGAGAGGGGTCAGGGAGGGAAGAAGGATGGAAAGAGAGGGGTCAGGGAGGGAAGAAGGATGGAAAGAGAGGGGTCATGGAGGGAAGAAGTATGGGAAGAGAGGGGTCATGGAGGGAAGAAGGGTGGAAAGACAGGAAGAAAGGAAGTGAAGAAGAAAAGAAGGTGGAAGGATGCAAAAAAAAGGAGAGAGGGAAGAAACAAGGAAGGATGGAAGCACGAGAAGAGAAGAAGTCACGGATAAGGAAGGGGAGCGATGGAAAAAGGAAAGAAGAATAGAAAAGGGAAGAAAGTTTAGGGAGGTAGAAGGAAGGAGGAAAGGTAATAAGGGAAGGAGTCATCTCTTTTCTTTCTGACACATAACTACTAAAATCTATTTTTTCAGTCCAGTCTGTAGAAGGAGAGAAGTACCAATAAAAGTTGCTGAAGAGGAGTTGATAAAGAAATTTGCTGGCTGGTGTAATTGGATTCTGCCTCGGTAGCAGATCTGAAGAACCTTCTCGTTAAGTCCGTTATCCTTTGCCAAGTCCAGTCTGCCAGATGAGACGTTGACGAGTCCCTCAAATGCTACGTTGGCTGATATTCCAAACCAAAGGAGAGGAATCAGCAGGCCTTTGCATAACGGATCTCCGAAAATGACTTTGTTTACTAATTTGCTCCTTCGGCGTCTGACAGATCTCTGTTCATTAGCTTGTTACTTGGTGTTTGTGAAGCTGCCGAGATATGAGGAGCAATTTACTCTTCGTGTGGCTCAGAGCTCACAAATCACAAACTCCAGATTAATTGGGTCCCAGGGGGTGATGATGGATAAGTGGACCTGCTGGGACTGGAAGGCTTCGGGCCACGTCGTAGAGAGACCCCGTACAAAGAAAAGAAAAAAAAATGTAGTAAATGTTGACTGCGGTGTATAAAACTCAATGACTCGTTTTGCTGTTTTCATTAACTTTACTGCTGCAGAGTGTCCATATGGCAAGTCTAGTCTAAGGAAAACAACATCTGTGTGGACTTTTGTCCGTAGGATGATCGTAACAATATACATAATGGAAACCCTGTTCCTAGGTTGGTAGTACAGTTCTGGCATATGAGTATTTATTTATTAGGTACAGGGGGGGGGGGGTCTCTTTGGTCCCCCCAATTTCAAGGCAGGAAACCTGTAGGCTGTGCTAACACACTAATTCTCGCTGATCACAGAGCACGCCGCACGCCCTGCAGGGGGCACGCAGGCCGCTCGAGCACGGAAGGACGTACATGGACAGCGCTGTAGCCATCTTTCGGCTATAGCACAGGCGGGAAGGGGTTAAAAAAAGTAGAACACTCACATCAAATATGAAGTAACAGGCATATCATCAAAACATCTCCAGAACATGGTCTCCAAGGTATTCCAATATGCAATGACATGGAAAAGACTCAGCCCAACGTGTTTCGTCTGCTAAGACATCGTCTGTGGTAACCTTTGGGGACAGTCATCTTCCAGTGACTCTCACGGGGGTGATGCTTATAGACATCACACAAAATTCTGTTTTCAGGACCTGGCACTTGGTTCCAGCAATGGTTGTACAACTGGGTGCAGTTAACGATGGAGGCCCGCAATAGTTGCTACAGGTAACGATGATAAATCTGACACATGCCCCACTGATTTGAGCAGGATTTAGCTTTGAACAGTCTTTAATCTCAGCCGCGGTTGGACAACTGAGAGGCACAGCAAAATCTCAGGAACACAGTGACTCTCCCCCGTTGCTATGAGCGACGACAGATCAATCCGTGCGTTCTTTACTGAGATTAGCCGGATACATTAGCACACAGTCACTATTCCCAGCTATAGTCAGGCAGCTGGACACTTGTACTTCCGATACAGTATGTGAAGGCCCGGCATGGTTGCTAAGGGCAACGGTATATGAACTGTACTTTCAACAGACAGTTCCCGATTGCATATACTTCCACACAGCATCCCCGTTTATGGCTCGCTTGATGACACCGTTCTACAATTCTTTTTGTATCATTGGTCGTCGGTTGTTGCAGCACACATGAGAACCAAGGC